>DF368295.1:0-16285 GCA_000787875.1 Solanum virginianum
AAAATATGAAATAGAGGCAAATAGCAAGTAAAATAGTGCAGCTAGCTAAAATACTTTTGTGATATTTCTTCATTGTGTTCATGCATTCGAAATATATTATAGACTACTGAAATGTGAAATCATAAAATGAAAAATTTTGGACATAGTAAACAATTATAATAAAAATATTACGAGTTTGAATATGAACATTTTACTTATGTTTGGTACCTATGATAGTGATTTTGTGCATACGATTCTCACAACTCTATTCGTGCCTAGTATGATATCTTTCACCGATGCCCGGGCCGATTGTTGTCATGCGAATATGTTATATATATTTATATATATGTGTTCCGATATTAGCTTTATGCCTGGGTGCGACTCGTGATTCGAGTGGTCCAGAACATATCCTTTGTGGATGTGACTTGTGATCCGAGTAGTCCAAGACATATCCTTTATGGACGTGACTCGTGGTTCGAGCAGTCCAGGATATATCCTTAGTTGGTATGACTCATGGTCCGAGCAGCCCAAGACATAGCCTTGGTGGACGTGACTCGTGATCCAAGCAGTCTAAGACATATTCTTGCGGGACGAGACTCGATAACCCGAGCGGTCTAACTTTTGTGCTATGCTATTTCTGTGTTAGGATTTGTGGGTATAGAGATGCCTAGCTCACTTATCCTATATTTGATATTTGATGGAGACTTCGAAGATTTGAACTTTTTGGTAAGATACTATGGTATGGCACGAGTTTGGAGGTCGCCGTCATTCCTGTACGTTATGCATAAATTTGGTAGTGTAAAAAGAAACATCTTGATGTTTGTATATGCGTTTGACTTCCATACTTCCATTTTGAATTATTACCCCAATTTGTATTTTGGAAAGTAAGCATGCTAATATGTCAGTTACGTTTTCAATTGCTATGATTCTATTTCAGTCACTACCTTGATTTACATTCTGTACTTTCTGCTTTACATATTCGGTACGTATTTCGTATTGACCCCCTTTGCTTCGGGGGTTGCCTCTCATGTCCGCAGGTACCGACGTACAGAGTAGCGAGTCACCAGCTTAGGATTCCTAACTACCATTTGAAGTGCTCCTTTTGCTTCGGAGCAAACATTGGGTATATCCACTTATTTCTATAGTTTGTATTTATGTACATTTAAGGGTATGACGGGGCCCTGTCCCGTCCTATGATTCAGTCTGTTTGTATAGAGGTCTGTGGACACTTGTGCGTATGGGTTAAGGTAGTTCGTATATCTATTTATGTATGCTATGTTTTGTTGGGCGGTTTAACTGCAGCAGTGACCTTGTCGGCCCGTATATGTGTATATATATGTGTCTTATGCTGGGAATTTTTTATATGTAGGATTTGGGTAGTCCATAAAACAAAAGAAACTCTGCCGAAATTTTTGTAAATAAGTTAGCTACCATAATTGTGAATCTGGTTTGCTATTTATGTTTGGGTGCCCCAATCGGGCACTAGTCACGACCCATGGGCTGGGTCGTGACAAAAACCAGGCTAGATATGAAGTTCTAATTGAGTTGAATTCTGTCAATTTTACCACTACACAGGGCTTTCCTACAATGATCTTTGATAAGGATGATTTCATGGTGAAACTTGCAGCTAGTTGTAAGTGCACATTGATTGGTAAATTTACTAATATTATGCCTAAGCTTGAGCTGATTAGGAAAAGTTTTACACTTCAGACTCAATTGTCAGGTGGTATTAAAATTGGTTATTTTAATGCTAGACATGTGTATATAGATCTAGATAATGAGTTTCATCATATTACTATCTGGACCAAACAAAGGATGAGTATTGAAGGGCAATTGGTGAGAATACCATTGTGGATTCCTAACTTTAAGCCTGAAGAAGAGACTCCTATATTTCCAATTTGGGCTACTCTTCCTCAACTTCTATGGCACTATTACAACCAAAACTTTGTTACTGCTTTGTTAGCTACTATTGGTAAAGTGTTGTACTTAGATGTTGCTTCAGTTCACAAAACAAGGGGAAGTTTGGCTAAGGTTAACCTGACCTTACCAAAGAGAGACATTTTCATGTGTGAATGGGGTTTAACAGAAAAGATTTAACTATAGGAAGGTGGCAATCTATGCAATATAAGGTTGTTCCATTTTACTATATATATTGCAAGCATCAGGGGCATTTGGTTCAAGATTGCACCATCAAGATGAGAGATGAGGAGCAAAAAAGAAGAAAGAGCTTGAATTAGCAATACAAAATGGGAAGACCAATGATTTAGACAAAAATGAAGTAGGAACTATGACTCAAGACCTGCCCAAAGGTTCTACAAGTGGTATCAAGAAGCACCAGGAACAAACAGAGGGACCTAGTAAGATCAATGGCAAACACAGAGAAGAAGACAAGGAAAACAAAATGTTCCTAACCAAATTCACAATGAGTTTGCAGAACCTCAAACTAAAATTGTGCAGAATGGTAAATTCTTATTTATTTCCTGAAATTGTTACATTGATCTAGCAGTGTAGGATCAGCCAATTGATGTCCATGATGAGGTTACGAATGCTTAGAATAAAAAAGTGTCTGATCTTTTGCATAAAAATTAGCAAGTTGTGGATGGCAATGCTCAAGTAGGCATTTCAGACAGCAGCTTGTTACTAAACCATCAGGTATTGACTCAGTGCTCCCAAAATCCCAAACCCTATAAATTCAGGTTTGATTACTGAAGTTAATGGAGGAGTGGAGGGGAACAAATAGTAGAAACCCACTAATCTGCAAGATGGGGTGTCCAGGGGAAGGTACTGGCTTATGTTTAGCATGAGCACCCTTACACATGCCATAAGAGTGACGCTAGAGCCACTGCTACCACTTTGGTTAATTCTAAATTCAACAAGTTCAGAATGTTGGTGATCATCATGTGTATAATATGAATACTCAGCAAGTTTAAAATGTTGATACTGGTTAGATGCTGGTTGATTTAGGTCATGAGGTTCAGGATTGTGGTCCTGGAATGTAGCAATTGAGTAGTGGTATTTCTACTAATCCTGACGGTAGTGATACTCCTACTCAACATCTCAATAATAAGTCACAGGAAAGGTTAAGCAAGATGAAAATAGATGCAATTAAAAGGAGGTTTCAAAAGGGTACTGATCAGTCCAATGTTGAACTCCCTTCAACTCAAGATAAACCAGCTTGTTCTGGTTCTAAAGGAGATTGTAGACTCAACATTCTCGCAATTATTAATGATGAGTGTGAAATGCTTAATTCTGAAGATGAAATAGATCATGATGATAGGTCTGTCGATGAGAATGATGATGAGGAGGCTAATACACTTATGCTTAGGAATTTTGATCCTAATTCTCAGGATGATCTTCAACAAGAAATCCAAGAAGCTATTGAAAAAGATGGTTTATCTCCTAAGGGAAGGAAGGAAAAGAGGCAACTTAATAAACCACCTGTTAGGAGCATATCTGCAAAATCTAGAAGACCAAACACTAGGTCTAGGAGCAAGTGTATATGATGATTAGATCAATATGTTAGAATACCAGGGTATAAACACCAAAGGTTCCTTGGAGAGAATTCAAAATCTCAGGAAGATGTATAATCTTGGTTTGATTGTCATTCCTGAGCCCTTTGATAATAACACCTTTTTAAATAATATTAGACTTTAATTAGGAATGGAATGTTATTAGTAACCAAAATGCTAAGATTTGGCTATTTTGGAAGAGTGACTATAATTGCAACATTATTGAGACAAATGAGCAGCACATTACTTGTGTAATACAACATTTAGAATTGGTTGTTAAATTCTAGATTTCGTTTATATATGCTAAGTATAGAGATTATCTTAGAAGACCTCTATGGGATAGGTTACTATACTTTGCTGCTACAGATGTATCTTGGTGTACCATAGGGGATTTCATTGTTATCACTTCACCTGAGGAGAGGAAGGGGGTGATTTACAATATGAATAAGAGTTTTGAATTTATCAGTGTGATTGAAGCTTGCGGGTTGACAGGCTGTCACGTCCCAAGCCTAGGGCCTAGATGTGCCACGGTGAATAGGGAACCCGAAAGGACCCAAACAAGCCTCTTTGCATATCATTACACATCTTTGGTCGCGGAAGCAATAAAACAACAATAGAGAAGAGAAATAAGGGAAAAAGTGGGCAAAGGGAAGTCATCCATATCAAAAAACATCACTGAGTCAAAGAGAGTCAAACTCAAGCATAATTACATAACTTGTCCAACAACACCTCTAAACATAGAACTTAGCGGGGGCTAAGACAAGCAACCGGGCTCACCCTCATAGTCAAAACATACAATAAAGGAAAGAGAGTCTTTATACATAGAATAAGATCAAAGACATTGTCTCATAAATTGAGGACTCACCAACTTGCTTTGTAGAGATAGTACTAGCCACGGGGAAAATGAGAATAAGCGTGAGGAGCTCCGGTTCCTACATGGTAACATCATGCAAGCATAGAGTATGCGTTAGTATGTTTGAATATACTAAGTATGTACGATGCAATACAACAAGAGATAGGAAACATAGTCAAAATGCAATATCATAAGCAACAGATAGCATAATAACAATATGACATGTATGAATGATACTTGAAGTAAAACATGCTTATATAGGACATATTAAATGTCAAGGAAGAGACCATCATCATAGACCAAGCAACTTAATACTCGAAATCCAAGGAAGACCACCCCTTAGAAGTGATTAAGGAATCAACCCCTCAATTTATTGATGGATATGACCACCTATCACGACCCAAGCCTAGGGCCTAGATATGACACGGTGAATGGGGAACCCGAAGGGACCCTAAACAAGCCTCTTAATATATCATTACACATCACTGGTTGCAGAAGCAATTAAACAACATAATTGAATTTAAAATAGGGACAACGGACTAAAGAAAAGATTTCATAATGAAAACATCAAAACAAGAGAGTCAAGGCTCAATACATAACATGTCCAATAATACCTCTACTACATAGATAAGAGCGGGGGCCAAGACAAGCAACCTACCTCGCTCTCATAGTCAATACATATATAAAAGAAAGATAGTCTTAGTAAACAACATGAGATCATAGATATTGTCCTCGGAAAGGAAGACTTACCAACTTGCTTGAGAGAAATCCTACTAGCCAAGTGGAAGAAGATGCTCAAGCGGGGCTCTGGTTCCTACATGGTGACATTATGTAAGCATAGAGTATGCGTTAGTATGTTTGAATGTACTAAGTATGTAGGATGCAATACAATAATAGATATGCATCATAGGCAAAATGATAATAATAATCAATAGGTAGCATATTAGCAAGATGGCATGTATGATTAATGCTTACATAGAATATACAAAATGCATAAGCATAGGTAATGAATAGGCATATAACAATATGGTATGCATAGAAAATGCTTGATGTAAATTATACTTATATAGAATATAATAAATGTGTAAGGAGAGACTATTAATAGTGAATATCCAAGGCCTACCATCTCCTTGGAGAGACAAATGAGATACAAACCCCTCAATGTAGTTGATGAGGTACAAACCCCTCGACATGGTTGCATAGGTGTTACCACCTCTTAAGCGAGGCGATCAAGGTACAAACCCCTCAACATGCTTGCACGGGCCTACCACTTGCTGAGCGAGGCGATCGACATTCAAACCCCTCAACATGGTTACCCAGGCCTACAACCTCCCGAGTGAGGCTTGTTTAATTTCCAACCCTATATGGATAAATGCTATACATACATTCCTTTCATCATCATATAGTTATTCAACTCATAAGACATGCATTGGGCCTTCAATTCCTCAAGAAATCATAGCCGGATATTTTATCAAACACTTGGTGGGTATGTAGTGCTAGTGTAAAATTATGCATTTCAAAAGTGGAATCATGCTAGAAAATTCGGTATAAAACCATCAATAGATACTTGGTAACACCCTCAAATAATATACACCAAAATCCTTCATCAAACTCACAATAGATCTTAGATTCATAACTCAAAACATGCTAAAACAATCCCAATTTCATGAAACCCCAACATAGTGTGCAGTGAAATTCATAATAAATAAGACCTATGAGTAAATCAACTTTAAATCATGCAATTTAGGTAAAAAGGAAGCTTAGGCACCGTGGGTGAAAAGATTCAATGGTTGAGACCCACATACCTTAGCCTTGGAGAAATTCTTGAAGAAGACTTGAAATGGAGACTGAAGCTTGAGTGAAATCCTTAAGATCCAGATGAGTTTTGGACACTTGAAATTTAAGATGAAATATTGTCTAAGTGTTTAAGAGAGTATTTGGGAATATCTTGAATGATATGAAGGTAAAATATGGCTAAGTATAAGTATTTTCACGCATGGGAGGAATTAGGCCCAAGACCCAAAGGCCTTGGACCGGACAGGAAAACTGGCACATTTTAATACTATGGCGCGCCCTTGGTACATCAACCAGGGGCGCGGATCATCACTGGAAATCGCATTTTTATGATTTTCAAATTTTGATACGGTTGCTCTAAAATCAGGGTTAGACCCATCTCCAACTCAAGTTGACCTCCTGATAAAGAATATGAAGTTGAATTTTTGATATCACACACGAATTTTGAGATATATAAAAATTATGATTCCGGGCACTTTCGAGGCATATTTTTGAGCACTTTTTTTGGGGTTGTTTCAACATCTCCCCTTGGGAACATTCGTCCCTGAATGTCAAAGAAACATATATAAGAGAGACAAGCAAGATAATAGCCCACACAAGAATGCAACAATGTACTTACACATCATTTTCAAGAATCTCAACATAAGTGTCAAAATCACCATGAACTTGTCAACATAAACATGAATGCCAGCAAATGACATATAAGGATGATACATGAGACATGAAATCACATAGAAGGTTTAGAATTATTACTTTAGGCTTGAGTGGAATGGAAAATACAGGGATATCATTTTTGCGTGTCCTTTTTGGCCTCCCATGTAGTACTTTCGACTTGTTGATTCCTCCAAAGGACCTTTATGAAAGCCACATCCTTCTTCCTCAACCTCTTTACTTGTCTATCCAAGATCTCTACTAGAATCTCTTCATATGTCAAGTTGTGTTCAACAACCCCTACATCATCTAATGGAACAATAGCATTCGGATCGCCTATACATTTCCTCAACATAACTTACATGAAAGACCAGATGAACTAAGTACATTTCACTAGGCAACTCCAACTCGTAGGTCACCTTACCAATCTTACTCAATGCCCTATAAGGACCCACAAATCTTGGATTCAATTTACCCTTCTTACCAAAACAAACCATACCCAATCACCAACTCTAAATTCAAGCTTCCTTCTCCTCACATCGGCATAGAACCTTTGACGACTTTGGGATGTTTTCAACCTTTCCCTAATCAAATTTACATTCTCCATAGCCTCCATAACCAGATCCAGACCCGACAAACCAATTTCCCCTACCTCAAACCATCCTACCAAGGACCTACAATGTCTACCATAGAAAGCCTCCAAAGGAGCCATACCAATGCTAGAATGATGGGTATTATTATAAGCAAACTCAATCAATGTGTCACGACCCAAACCTAGGGCCTAGATGTGATCGGTGAATAGAGAACCCGAAGGAACCCCAAACAAGTCTCATAGCTTATCATTACACATCCTTGGACGTGGAAGAAATTAAAATGATAATGAGAAATAAGCATAAGCAAGGGAATTGGGACTAAGGATAAACCTTCATATCATGACATCAAGAACAAGAGAGTCAATAATTAAAAAATAGATATATATTATGTCGAAAAACACCTCTACTACATAGATAAGAGCTGGGGCCAAGACAAGTAATCAAGCTCACCCTCATAGTAAATACATAACCAAAAGAAAGCTAGTCTTACTACATAGTGAGAGTTCATAAGCAATATCTCCGAAGCGGAGGACTCATCAACAAGCTTGTAAGATAATCGAACTAGCCACGTGGAGGAGGAGGATGATCAAGTGGTGCTTCGGTTCCTACATGGTGACATCATATAGGCATAGAGTATGCGTTAGTAGATTTGAATATACTAAGTATGTAGGATGCAATGTAACAAGACATAGGTGACATAGGCAAAATGCATAATCATAAGCAATGAATAACATACTAACAATATGACATGTATGAATGATACTTGAAGTATAACATACTTATATAGAATACAACATATATGTCAGAAGAGACCATTAAACTATTGGTGGATTATCACACCCTACTACCCTTGGTGATTAAGGTACAAACCTCGTCAATAGGTTGGTGGATCATCGCACCCTACTACCCGTGGTGCTGGAGCACAAACTCCCTGATAGGTTGGTGGATCATCGCACTCTACCACCCATGGTGCCGAAGTACAAACTACCCAATAGGTTATCAAGGTATGAACCCCTTGACAAGGTTACCTAGTGCACAACCCCCGAGTAGGGCATGGTCACATTCCAACACTATATAAAGAATACCATATACATACATTCACTTCATCATCATATAGTCCTCATATATATACATTTCATCATCATTTCATCATCATATCATCATTATATAGTCATTCAACTTATAAGGCATACATAGGACCTTTAATTCCTCAAGAAGCCATAATCGGACATTTTATCAAACACTCAGAGGGTGTGTAGTGCTAGTGTAAAACCATGTAATTCAAGAGTGGAATCATGCTAGAAAATTCAATGTAAAACCTTCTATAGATACTTGATAACACCTTCAAGCAATATACATCAAAACCCTTCACCAAATCTTACAATAGATCTTGGTTTCATAGCACAAAACATAGCAAAACAATCATGATTAAATGACATATAAGGATGATACATGAGACATGAAATCACATAGAAGGTTTAGAATTATTACTTTAGGCTTGAGTGGAATGGACAAAACATAGCAAAACAATCATGATTTCATAAACCCCAATATAGTGTGCAGTGATTTTCATAATAAATAAGATCCATGAGTAAATCATCTTTAAATCATGCAAATTTATGTAAGCTTGGATATCATGGGTGAAAGGAACCCATGAAAGAAACCCACATACCTTAGCTTTGGAGATGAACTTAATGAAGATTGGAGATGGAGGCTTGAAGCTTGAGAGGAAATCCTTAGATCCAGAGAGGCTTTTGAGACTTGAATTTAGGACTAGAGGGAGTATTGGAGAATGTTTAGAATGATGTGAGGGTGAAAAATAGCTAAGTATAGGTATTTTCACGTTTGGGAACACTTAGGCCCAAGACTTAAAAGTCTTGGACTGACGTCAAAATTGGACCAAAAATAACACAAGTGTGCGCCCTTGGCGCGTTGCGCCAGGAGCGCCAAAAGCTCTCTGGAAATTACATTTTGAAAATTTTGAATTTTGATACGATTGCTCTAAAATCAGGGTTAGACCTATTTCCCACTCAATTTGACCCCCTGAACAAGAATATGAAGTTAAATTTTTGATATCACGAATGGCCTTTTAGATATATAGAAATTGTAATTCTAGGCATTTCTGAGGCACATTTTTGGGCACTTTTTGGGGGCCGTTACAATATCTTCCCTTTGGGAACATTTGTCCCCAAATGTCAAAGAGACATATATGAGAGACACAAATATGACAATTTCAGCTCACATAGTGATTCAATAATGCACTTAAACATCATCTCAAAAATCTCATCATAAGTGTAAAATTATCATGAACTTGTCAATTTCAACATGAACATATGCAATGCCATGATGGCTAAACTTAAGACTTGAGATCATGTAAAGGAATTAGATGAATACCTTAGGCTTGAGTGGAGAGAAAAAGGTAAGGGTATCACTTTTGCATATTCACTTCAGCCTCCCAAGTAGTACTATCACTTTTGCATATTCACTCCGGCCTCCTAAGTAGTACTATCAACTTGTTGGGCCATTTTTAACCTTTCTCTAATCATCCTAACCTTCTCAAGAGCTTCCATAACCAGATCTAGTCTTAACAGGGCCACCTCACCAACCTCAAACCACCCCACTAGTGGTCTACAAGTCTACCTTAGAGAGCCTCAAAAGGAGCCATACCCATTCTAGAATGATAGCTATTATTGTAAGTAAACTCAATCAACGGAAGACGATCATCTCAACTACCTTTAAGCTCGAGCACACAAGATCTAAGCATATCCTCATGGGTTTGGATGGTCCTTTTGGCTTGCCCATCCATTTGAGGGTGGAAGGCCGTAGAAAGCTTAACTCTAGTACTAAGACCCCCTTGGAAAGATTTTGAAAAATGTGAAGTAAATTGAGCTCCACGATCTGATATGATAGATAAAGGAACCCCATGCAATCTTACCAAGTCATGGATATATAACCTTGCATAATCTTCAGCCCCATATGTGGTCTTAACCTAGAAAATGAGCCAATTTTGTCATCCTATCAACCACAACCCAAATAGAATCAAAACCTTTTCTAGTCTTGGGCAACCCAACTGCAAAATCCATATTAATCACCTCCCACTTCCAAGTAGGAATCTCTATGTATTGGGTTAGACCACCCGGCCTTTGATGTTGGGCTTTGACTTGTTGACAACTATAGCAAATGGAGACAAATTTGGTAATAGGTTAGGCCACTTAGCCTTTAATGCTCGGGTTTGACTTGTTGACAACTATGACAAACAAAAACGAATTTGGCAATGTCCCTTTTCATGCCTTCCAACCAATACACCTCTCTCAAGTCTTTATACATTTTGGTGGAACCGGGGTGGATAGAATAGGAAGAGTTATGGACCTCATCAAGGATCTTTTCTATCAACCCATCAACATATGGTACACATAACCTACCTTGGTACCTAAGGGCACTATCTCCACCTTGTGCTCTTTCACCAAGGCCTTCAACTCTAACAAGGAGGGATCAAGTTCTTATTTTTCCACCACCTCATCAACCAAAGAAGACCTAGAGCCATCCACAAAAACAACTTCACCACTACCAACCTCCTCCAATTTAACCCCCATCCTACCCAACCAATGCACTTCCCAAGACATCTCCTTCTCACCACCATCAACATGAGCTAGGCTACCTTTCAATAACCTACTCAAGGCATCTGCTACCATATTTGCCTTTACTCGGATGATAATACACACTCATATCATAATCTTTAAGAAGTTCTAGCCACCTTCTTTACCACAAGTTAAGATCTTTTTGAGTGAAGACATATTAGAGGCTCTTATGATCGATGAAGACTTCAACATGCACCCTATACAAATAACATCGCAAAATTTTCAAAGCAAATACTATGGCAGCCAATTCAAGATCATGAGTAGGGTAGTACTTTTCATGTACTTTGAATTGCCTAGAAGCATAGGCTATCACCTTACCATTTTGCATTAGCACACAACCCAAATCAACTCTAGAAGCCTCGTAATACATCACAAATCCCTCAAGCCCATTTGGTAGTGAAAATATAGGAGCGGATATAAGCTTATCTTTCAAGGTTTGTAAGTCCTCTCATATTTATTAGTCCACACAAACTTAGCCTTCTTTTGAGTCAATTTGGATATAGGAAAGTAATAGAAGAGAACCCATTCACAAATCTTCGATATAGCCCGCCAAGCCCAAGAAGCTCCTAATGTCTGACGGGGTCAATGATCTAGGCCAATTTCTAATCATATTGGTCTTCTTAGGATCCATTTTAATACTATCCCCTGATACCACATGTCCTAGGAAGGAAACCTCCCGCAACCAAAATTCATACTTTTCATATTCATAATATAATTTCTCCTCCATCAATCTTTGCAACACAACCCTCAAATGAGCCCTATGCTCCTCTTCAACATGAGAATAGATCAAAATATCATGAATGAATACCACAACAAAAGAATCAAGATAGGGTTAGAAGACCTTATTCATAAGGTCAATGAAAATGGTCAATGTATTAGTCAACTCAAAAGACATCACAACAAACTCGTAATGCCCATATCTAGTTTGAAAGGCCGTCTTGGGAATATCACACTCCGTCACCTTCACTTGATGATACCTAGACCAAAGATCAATCATAGAGAAATGGCTAGCCCCTAGCAATTGGTCAAATAAATTATCAATCCTTGGAAGAGGATACATATTCTTGATGGTGACTCTATTGAGTTGCCGATAGTCAATACACAACCAAAGAGATCCATCCTTCTTTTTTACAAACACCGGTGCACCCCAAAGTGATTGCCTAGGCCTAATGAACCCCTTCTCCAACAATTCCCCAATTTCTCCTTCATCTCCTCGAAATGACCAAAAAATTTTACTTTTTATATATTTCAAAATTCATTTATTATTGTGAAAATTTGACTTTGGATTCTTGTTCAGGGGGTCTAAATTTGGGGGAAGAGGGTCTAACCTCGATTTAATAGCAAATATCTAGCAATTACAAAATTTTAAGAATGCAAATTCTAGTGGGGTTTTCGCGTCACCTCCGTGACACGCCCCTGTGTTATTCTGGACACTATTTTTTCAGCTTTGGTCTAAGACTTTAAGTCTTAGGTCTAAAAGTTCCCATATGTATTTTTACCTATACTTAGTCATATTTCACCCCCATATCACCCTAAACATTTCCCAGTACTCACTCAAATACTTAGTCATATTTTCACTGCCCAAAATCAAGTCTCAAACCCTCATCCAAAGCTAAGGTTCTCCTTCAAGGTTCTTCTTCAAGTTTCAAGTCTCCATCTCCAATCTTCACCAAGTTTATCTCTAAGCTAATATATATGGGTTTCTTTCATGGGTACCTTTCACCCATGATGCCCAAGCCTCCTTTTACTCAAATTGTATGATTTAAAGTTGATTTATAACCTAAGGTATGTGGGTTTCTTTCATGGGTTCCTTTCACCCATGATACCCAAGCCCCCTTTTATTCAACTGCATGATTTAAAGTTGATTTACAAATGGGTCTTGCATATTATGAAATTCACTGTATACTATGTTAAAGCTATGTAAAGTTGTGACTGTTTTACTATGTTTATAGTAGTAAATCTTGGATCTATTGTAAGATTTGATGAGGAGTTTTGATGTATATGTCTTGAGGGTGTTGCAAGGCATTAATTGATGGTTTTACAATGGATTTTCTTGCATGATCTCCTCTCTAAATTGCATGGTTTTATACTACCATTTCACACCATCTGTTTGATAAAATGTCAGGATGTGGTTTCTTGAGGAGTTAAAGGTCCAAATAATCTGTAAATCATACAAATTTAAGTAAAAGGAAGCTTGGGTATCATAGGTTAAAGAACCCATGAAAGAAACCCACATACCTTAGCTTTGGAGATGAACTTGATGAAGATTGGAGATGGAGACTTGAGAGTAAATCCTTAGATCTAGAGAAGGTTTTGAAACTTGAGTTTAGGAGTAGAGTATTTGGCTAAGTATTTTAGTGAGTATTGGGGAATGTTTAGAATGATGTGAGGGTGAAAAATAGCAAAGTCTAGGTATTTTCACGTTCAAAATTGGATAAAAAATAACACAAGTGCACGCCCTTGGCGCGTCATGCTAGGGGAGTGAAAAGCTCTCTGGAAATTGCATTTTGGAAATTTCAAATTTTGATACGGTTGCTCTAAAATTGGGGTTAGACCCACTTCCCACTCAATTTGACCCTCTAAAATAGAATATGTTATTGGATTTTCATATATCAGGCACAAATTTTTAGATATATGAAAATTACAATTCTAGGCATTTTTGAGGCACATTTTCAAGCACTTTTTAGGGTCGTTACACAACAGAAGATGATAATCCCAACTACCCTTAAACTCGAAAACATAAGCTCTAAGCATATCTTCAAAAGTTGGATAGTTCTTTCGGATTGACCATCCATTTAAGGGTGAAAGGTCGTGCTAAGCTTTATCTTGATACCAAGACCTTTTTGGAAAGACCTCCAAAAGTGTGAAGTGAATTAAGCACCACGATCTGATATAATAGACAAGGGCACCCTATTCAATCTAAATAACTCATGAATGTACAATCTAGCATAGTCTTCGGTCCAATAAGTAGTCTTAACCAGTAGGAAATGAGCCGACTTTGTCATTCTATCAACCACAACCCAAATAGAATCGAAACCTTTTCTAGTCTTAGGCAACCTAACCACAAGATCCATGTTAATTTCCTCCTACTTCCAAGTAGGAATCTCTATATCTTGAGTTAGGCCACCTGGCTGTTGATGTTCGGCTTTGACTTATTGGCAACTAACAACCGAACACAAATTTGGCAATGTCTTTCTTCGTACCTCCCCACCAAAATACATCCCTCAAATCTCTATACATCTTGGAAGAACCGGGGTGAATAGAATAAGAAGAATTATGATCCTCATCAAGAATCCCCTTTCTCAAGTCTTCCACATAGGCACATATAACCTACCTTGGTACCTAAGGGCACCAACTCCCACTTGGGAGAAAACTTCTCCCTTGCCCTCTTTCACGAAGGCCTTCAATTCTAATAAGGAGGGGTCAAGATCTTGCTTTGCTTTTACCTCATCAACCAAGGAAGATTTTAAATCATCAACAACCACAATACCACCACTATTAATCTCTTCCACCCTAACCCCCAATCTAGTCAACCGATGAACCTCCCTAGCTGCCTTTTTGCCCCCATCGTCAACATGAACTAGGCTGCCCATAGATACCCTACTCAAAGTATCCGCCACAACATTAGCCTAATGCACACTCATATCATAATCCTTAAGAATCTCTAACCACGTTCGTTGCCTCAAGTTGAAATCTTTTTGAGTGAACATATATTGGAGGCTCTTATGTTCGGTAAACACATCAACATGCACCCCATACAAATAATGACGCCAAATTCTCAAAGCAAAAACCACAGCGGCCAATTCAAGATCATGGGTAGGATAGTTCTTTTCATGCACCTTGAGTTGTCTATTAGAATAGGCTATTACCTTATCATTTTGCCTCAAGACACAACCCAAACCAATTCGGGATGCATCACAATACACAACAAACCCTTCCAACCCTTCCAGTAAAGACAAGATAGGAGCGAACACAAGCTTACGCTTTAAGGTTTGAAAATTCTTTTCACACTCATTGGTCCACACAAACTTAGCCTTCTTTTGAGTCAACTTAGTCATGGGAGAAGCAATAGAAGAGAACCCATTCAAAAATCTCCGATAATAACCCATTATGCCCAAGAAACCTCTAAATCTGATGGGGTCAATGGTTTAGGCCAATTTCTAATCATATCCGTATTTTTAGGATCCACCTTAATACCATCCCTCGACACCACCTGACCTAGAAAGGCAACCTCCTTCAACCAAAATTCATATTTTTCATACTTTGCATTCAACTTTTCTTCCCTCAATTTTTACAACACTACCCTCAAATGGCTCACATGCTCCTCTTCACTATGAGAATAGATAAAAATATCATCAATGAAAACCATCAAAGTAGAGTTTAAAGACCCTATGCATAAGATCCATGAAGATAGTTGGTGCATTGGTCAACCCAAAGGACATAACCACAAATTCATAATGCCCATATCTAGTCCAAACGGCTGTCTTGGGAATGTCACACTCCCTCACCTTCACTTAGTGGTACCCGGACTGAAGATCAATCTTAGAGAAGTGACTTGTCACGACCCTCCTAGGGCCGGGACTAGTGTCCGATAGGGACACACTATACTCTTTATTCTTTTACTCTCGAGGTTAGCTACAGTCGAAATTCTACCAGAACTTTGGCAGAGTTTCCTCTGATTTACTGACTAACCTCACCTATAAGAAAACAATGAACCACAGCCAGCAACAGATTATACATATACTTACATGTAAGCGGGCCGATGAGATATCCGCTGCGGTTTTAGGCCGCTCAATAACATCATGTAATATACGCGGTCTCACCGCCTGATAAAGTAACTCTTTTACAACTCTTTTTCATAACATGGACCCCAATAACTCTATGCATTACTCCCACTAGTATCCACAGACCTCTACAGAGTGACATATCATACAATACGATTACATATAATGCATCTGTATACATGTACATCTATATATATATAACTGTACCAAAATAATTCTCCTGGAAGCAAAAAGAAGAATGTAGTAGCTAAAGCAATCCTAAGTAGACGGATCGGTGCCCCGCGTCTCGGTACCTGCGGGCATGAACACAGCCCCCACCCGAAGAAAGGGGGTCAGTACGAAGGTTGTACTGAGTATGTAAGTAGAAACGAAATGAAGTAACGATAATACCAATAGCAATAATAAAGAGGGAGAATATATCAAAACTGCAACATTCTTTCAAAAACAATTCAATTCTCTTATAACTCTTTTATAAATAATGCAT
>DF368293.1:0-16630 GCA_000787875.1 Solanum virginianum
TGTCGAATATATCCACAAACTTGTTCATGCTCAAACACCCACTCATCTTCGGACATCCCTTCCGATTTGACGGTAGAGAATACCGACAAGTGCATCTTCTTAATGATGAGAAGATCCTTCATTTTGCTTTTTCAAACACGGTAGTTTAAACCGCTCAGGTTGATCATTTTGCTTGTCTTTATCTCCATTGCCATGAACCTAGACTAGGCTCCGATACCACTTGTTGGGGCCCACGCAGCGAAGTGAGCAATAAAATTTAGGAGCAAAAATAAACACCAAAAAATTTAATGTGGTTCACCTAAAACTTTTGGGCCACGTCCACAAATCAATACTTCTATTATATTTCTTCTACTATTACAAATAGTAGGCACAAGTGTACAATTTTCTCTACTATTACAACAGTATGCTCTTAGAGAAAAAATACCAAAAATAGTCTCACTATTTTGTTACACTATTTCTTTTAGGAAAAATATTTTCTAAGCACATACTCTATTTTTTTTCACAGACTAATTTATTTTATACTCTATGGTATACCTCACAGAAGAAAATACTCATTTTCTCTCTGTGGCTCTCTTTGTATTTTTCTCTCTATCTGATGTTAAATGAAGGAGTTGAAGTGCTCCTTTTATAGGCAAAACTACCTGCAATTTGTATTTCATTTTTGACAATCCAAACAAAGTTGGTGGCAAACTTTGTTTGAACAGCACACCTATTTTGAATTGAAATTGGACGTGGGAAACTTTGAATTATTGCATGTGGGCCCTGGGACCCACTTAACAAATAAAACTTATATATAGACTGCTTTCTCAGTTTTATATTATTTAACTTTTACATCGTGAATAAATATTTTATATTTATTTAATTTAGAAAATCAAGATTTTTATCTTGTTTTTGTGTTTTTTATTCGTAGTATTTATATAAAATAACGATAGTCAAATTTAAAATTTTAAAATATTATTAATAAAATTAATTTAATAAAATATACCTTTAATTAAATCTTTCTCAAGAGGTAGTAGTATATCATATTAGCATAGATCAATATAACAGGGGAGATGTACATTGGATTGAGATGCACTTACATGAAGGAACATGTATCAATGGTGAAAATTCACTATCCCCTTGTCCCGTTCTGTGTTATTCATTTTTCTTTTTAGTCCGTTTCCTAAAAAAAATTATTTTTCATGTAATTAGAAACATAGTCACATAATTGTTTAATATGTGTTATTAAATCACAATTTTTTTTTAAATCTTATATTAAGTCAAACAATATTATCTAAATTGGAGTATAGGGTATATACATTAATCGTGATTACTCGTTAAGAATTGAGCCATACTTATTGACAATCTAGTACTAAAATTTATCAAAACATGCAAAAAATAGGACAGCCACTATTCTAAATCTTAAGGTTATAGGTTTAAGACACTAACGTAGAAAAAAAAAACGATGAAAAAAATAGAAACTCTGTGAAAGGGATTAAAAAAAATGCAGAGAATAAGAATTTTTATTATCCCATTTGTATATCTTAATTTGACTGATTACAAAATTTGAGAAAGGAAAGAAAACTATTAAAAGTCAATCTACTTTTGAACTAAAAATGTGTATATTTTTAAATCTTATATTTTTAAATATGGCATATAAAATAATAAAATTTAAAAATTAACAAATTATAAATAATGACATTATGTTAAAAATTAATTTTAAAAAATATGACAGGTAAATTGAAACAAAAATAATATTTACTAGCAGTGAAGTATAGAATTAGAAATTTTCAAACACGATGCAGATGAAGCCATGCAGCCATTTGATTTTCAAGATAGCAACAGCTCCTAGCAATAATAATAATTAAAAATTTAACAAATAAAAGTCAAAGTTACATTCAAAAGTCGAAATCTTACGGTTGTCATTCTTCAACTAGAATCAAATTCCAAGATTAGCTCATAATCAACTTGCAAACCTCAAATACTGTCTAATTTTCTTCCACAAAAAAAAACAACTGATTTTTTTTTTACAATAGAGAATATTAATTTTTGCAGTATTGAATCTCAAATTATTTATTTGTTGTGAAGTTAAATTAGTATTGTTGCATCATAATCATAAAAAATTGTTGGAATATTCTTCATTTCATTATTTAATTCTTCCCATAATTATTTCAAGACAGTGAAGATTTATTGATAATTCCATCATCCCCGGAAGTTGGAACAAAAATTGATATTGCAACTGTGCTAAGCCAAAAATAAATAAACAGCTTTGATTAATTAGGACCGGTTTACAAATTTTGCATTATACGACTTTTGTTTCGTCCAATAGTTTGATCATCATATTACAAGACCGAAATTGCAGATGAAATTGAAGATATCAATCTTAATTAGATTGATCAAGTTATAGTAACGCGTAAGAAAACTTTATTATGGAATACACAAAAATCTTGCTACTAATGTCAACATCCTGAAAAAGGTAGAACCAAGTCTAAATTCTAGTTCTATTTCATAAACGAGTTGGGACTGACCTTCTGTCCCTCCACTGAGATAGAATTCAAACCTGCAATGTTTAGATCATAAGCTTGATGGGTTGACCAATTCCTCTGCCCCGCTTTTTCCCTTTCTCTTTCGAATTCCAAAATTCAATTCGAATGTGTTAAACACTCAAAATCAAAATTCCACTTACATGTGTTTAACTATATAGACCAAGTAGTATGATGTTCGCGTGCTAGAGCTTGACCACTACCTAAAGTAAGCGAAACTTTATAGGGAATAGACGTAAATCTTCACTTTTATCCAAATCGATTTTTATCCAAATCGATATTTAGGATGTCAATGTTTCTTCTTGTTATTACAAGTGCAGTGTCGAATGGACTCTTCAAAAAACCTACTTTATACTAGTAATTGCATTGTCAAATTTAGTCTTGACAAAACAAGCCACTCTCACCCTCCATTCTAATTTATGTGTTCACACCAATTTTTTAGTTTATTTTAAAAATTAACGACACACTTCTAAATTTGGAAACAATTTACCCCATCCATTTTATTCTTAGTGAAACACTAATATAACCACACAAATATCTTAAAATGCTTAAAGCGACAAACTTCAAAAATTTTATAGTCTTGTGTGAAACAGTACCTGAAAAAAAGGTACTAGATTGAAAGTGTTTTGCAACAAAATCGAAAGTTCATTTTGGCAAAACTTGGAAACAAATTCCACGTAAATGAATTCCTGAAACTTCGCATTCAAGTCGTTAGTTAGGAGCACTGATTCCAGATGACGGCCACCTGAAGACTTCTAATATTGCAAGACACATTCCTAACAACATTAGCCCAACCTAAAACATCAAGTTGTGCAAAACTAGTAAAATGCAACAATCATTGGGCATGGTCAGACGGAAAAATTAGCAATTTCATTCAACTGTATATAATGAAAATTGCATAAAAACCTTGAAAAGGTCTTCTGACGAAAATCTTTTCCAATTCTACATACATCAAAGAATTTCAAGTGAGGTTGCCGATGCTTTCATTATCAGCAAAGCGCCTTCGTTCTAACAAAAGAATGTATGAACAGCTAAAATACAACTGCAGAAACATTACACGAGAACTGCTGACAGAAAAGAAATAAGACTAACTTATCTACGTTTTGGCCTGGAGAAACTAGGGGAACCTATATGTTGTGATCCCCTAAAACTTCTACTTGGAGAATCCACAGATCCTCTTAAAGAGCCATATGTTGCCTTCGCTGGTTCTGGAACAGAATTCAGGGGAATTGATTCCACAAAGCATGCTGTATTGAGTTTAGTCCTCTCAAGTTCAGATTGAAGTAGCTCAGAACTATACTGCTGGGCAAGAGCCTGAAAAATAAGATACAATTGCAATGTAAGTAGGAAGGGTGGAGGGAAACATCTCCAAGACACTGTCTAAAATCTTAAAACTAGACAATTTGGTGAGAGATAGCATTGTAGCCAGTCAAAGCAGCAAAATTGCAGGGTGAATTTAGAAATGACAGAGTATTCTGTAACAAAAATTATTTTAATTGCAGAGCAAACAACATGAAACTTACAAATGATTAAAAGGTGAGCAAAAAGCATATGAAAAAGAATTCTGAAAATAAAAGATGATAGAGAGCAAGTGTTACTCACAATCAGGTCATCTGGTGATACAGTCATCCCTTGATGCCGGTCATCCAGAAGATCATCACTTCCTCGTGTTGGCCGGCGGTTGTGAGTTGGAGTTTCAGTAGCCTCAGCAGCACACTCAGTTGCTTTCTCTAAGAGGACTCCTTGTAATGTTTTCAGTGACTCCCTTGCTTCATGTGTAAAATATGGATTCAATATGGTCTCGAAGTAATCCAGCTGCACATTTAGCCCCACAACTATTAGGAAAAAGTGTATGAACATGAAATCAAAATCTACCTACTTGTTTTAAAACCTGTTGGGCACCAATAAAATAGAACTAGAAGTACTCAAAAAGCAAATGCAAAAGCAACAACCATTATTGCAGAAATTTAATAGCACAAAGTGGCTAGAAGTGCAAGTTAACTGAAAACTCACCCAGAAAAAAGTCAATTTTCAGCTTTACTATGTTATAATTAGTTTTCATTATATACTTTACAAGACTTAGAGACTACCAACTCACCTCGAGCATAAGCTGGCAAAAGCCATTTGCATCTAATGCTCTAAGATCTTTTTCTTGATTTTCATGGAGAAGACTCAGGAAAGTATCTATTAGGCCTTCAACAAGTATACCAAGCGTCTTTTCCAGTAGAGGCTTACAACCAGCAAAGACCTGTGAAGAGAAAAATCAGTATTACAAAGAAGACCAAGTCATAAGGAATTTTAAGAATTAACCACTTCTCTAAGAAACTGTCATTCTTGAAAGGTACAGAAATATAGTTCTAAAGCAATAATGTGCCCATAAAACAACCGGCAAATTTTACCTCCGCATGTACAGCTACTAGTGTGTGTAGCAATTCCACAGCAGCATCTCGCACACCCTGCAAGCCATAGAAGGTCATTTAACATTCAAAGGTTAAAACACATTAAGTTAACGGGAAGCGTCTTTTCTCACCGTAACTGCTGGCGCAGCACCCCATTGTACTCCACCATCCAAGAAATAGTTTATAGCTGCTGTTCTAATCAAATTTGTCTGAAAAATATACGCCAAAAAATATTAATTATGGAACCATTATCTAAGACATATGAGTATCCTTCAATTTTTCTCATTAAAGAACGTATAACAAATATCAAGCACAGCACATTAATGTTGCATCTTCCTCTTTTTTGGGGGGGTATTTTATCACCCCCATGATAGAGCGACTTGTATATCATTTAACTACCTGTCTCCCAAATATATGGGATTAAATGGGTAACGGGTGGAGGTTGATAGCGAATTATTGCCTATTTGGTGGAATGTCCTTAATGACACCAAGGAGTTCTTGTTCTATTTATTATTAGCAGTAGTAGTAAAGATTTTATCATGAACAAGTAGGGGAAGACCCACAATTGACAGATACCATAATAGGAAAATACAACAATGTTTGTTTCAACAAAGTTTAGCCAATTTCTATGCATGTATCCAGGTGTATTCCCTACAAAAATGTCTGCAGAACAAAAGGTAGACATCTTATAGAAATGTCTTAACCTTAATAGAAAAAGAGGACAACATACCCAGCGTAATCCCACAAGTGTAATCTGGGCAGGGTAGGATGTATGCAGAGCTTTCCCCTTAGACCCTCGGCTCAAAAGAAGCATAATCAAAGCAGGACGACTAAATGGGGAATGCTATTGAAAGCGATTGAAAATAGCCAAGAAGAACATTTGGACAATAAATCTTTTCATTCTGATAAGTTGAGGTAAGGTCTACGTACACTCTACCCTCCCCACGCTACCCTTTTCAAACCCCACCTGCGGGATTTCGGCAGGCATGTTGTTGTATCCTGAAAGGCACGTGAATAAGCCAGTCATATGAAATGCTTATAATAGGTGCATTTTGCGACATGCCTGGTGCAAATATTACTCATTCAAGAATCTGCAAAGACGTGACTCAATTTCTTTGCACAAAGTTGTGTTTCTTTTTTAGAATTTTCCAGGTAAAATTTGGTATAACAGTTTTAAGTAAATGGAAGGCATGAGATGTCTATATGATAGGTGAAAAATGGAAACAATATAACCAAATTGATGGACCACAGATACAGTAACAATTCTTGGCACACAAAAGACCTCTGAACTTGGTCATACCTTGGCAAAAGTGTACTGTTCAAGGACCTTCTCTTCAAGCCCCCCAAAAGACATAATCAAGTCTTGGATATCACTGTCCTCTTCGTCCTTACCCCTAAAGTAGATATATTGCATTTCCAATATATGTTAAAATTTGGAAAATCCCAGCAACTAAGCTGGATAGATTTGCGAATTTGTAATTAGTTACATTAACATCGTACAGAATGAGATTCAAGGTGAGTTGCAAAAAAGAGTTGGTGCTATGGGCATTACAAGTTTGCACAAATTTAGTTGCTGGGACTTTCCATATTGGAGCAAGAAACCATTGAAGTACTGTTAACTTAATGTATACACTAAAGAGCAGAGAGTACTTTTGTACCTAGGCTGCAGCCAAATTTGTTTATATTTGCAGTACAATGCACGAGCAAGTTCATCTTTACAGTATCCAATATTACTTAAAACCATCAGCAGCTGTACATGTGGATCAACAATACTTCCTGGCAGGGGTTCAGATGATTTTTCTTCTAGTTCAAGATATCCATTCTGAAAATATGGACTTTCTCTGTTGGTATTATTCAGGTTAAGCTGACCTCCAATTTGCTCCAGGTGACCTAATTATTAGGGTAAGCAATTTGCATCACACTCCGAAGTCTTTCAGCTACTGAGATGGTAAGGTATCAACTTCATACTTACCAGCAAAATTCAGCAAACAATTTAAGAAGGCCAGTCTAACAGATTCCTGGATTCCTTGAAGCTGCAAGAATATTTCTTCCGACTTCATGGCCTCATTCTGCAAAGACTCGATCATTCTGGAAAGGATAAAAGCTAATGAAAATTCAAGAACCAAATAAAAGCCGAACACGCTGAAACTCCCACCAAAAGTAACATACTAGTTTTCTGACAGCCTAAAATACACTGTCAACACAGCAAAGAACAAGAAGAGCTCATCTTTGCTTACAAGAATTATTCGACCTTCTGATCAATTTCCTTATAACTTTTAACCAATAGGAAAGTGATGTGCTTGAAGTGAATGGCAATTGATGTGAATAAGCATTTGAAATGTTACACTTGCTGATTGGTAAGGTAAGATACAACTCAAATCAGATACAGGGACCCTTACATAGCATGAACATAGATAAAAGTGTTGTGTAAGAGACACTGAGGAAACACAAAATCTCTATATTAATTTCCATTTGATATTGTTCTTCATACTATGCAACACAATCAATTCTAGAGGTAGACAGCACAAAAGCAGAACGTTCCAAACTTCGTCCTCCAATGTCCAGACACAAAGAAAATGACAAGAATACTTTCTTCTCTTGAACTTCTATTGACTCCTCGTGTAATTAAGGAAGTATGGGTCCCTTCTTACATCTCTGCAACTTCTTAGTCCTATACTGCTGCTACCCCTTTACTTATTAAAAACAGATCCAGACTGAAACAGAAAATGTGGTGGGACATGATCATAGAACTGCTAAACGGATCCACACACAAAAAAAGGATCCACCAATGCATGAGATTCTAGCGAAATAGCTTAGTATGTTTCTCAGTTAAAAATATCTTATTATGTTTCTCAGTGAAATGTATTACCATTTATCCAATCATTCAAGTATCAGTGATGATTGTGCCTCATCTTTGCTTTCCTTTTACAGGATTAAGGTTCTAAAATGAATCAAGACTTTCAACCACATAGGGATACCCTCATCCCAAGCAAAACTGAAATGACTCACTACCCAAAGCTAAAATGTTAGGTTGCACCTGCCGTAACAGACCTCGCACTTCCATGTCCCCTCAACAAAAAAAAAAAAAAAGTATGATGGCAATACCTAGTAGAATGTGCCAACCTTCAGTCTTTTTTTAAAGATAAAACACTTGTTCAGCTGGAGATTCACATAACTCTTAAGAGAGTCAGAAGTTAGATTAAATCATTTTTTATAAGGTTAAGTAAGAAGTTAGATTATAACTCATACATAGCTCTCTTGAGGATATAGATGGGAGGTGTTGGAGGATCAACTTCTTATCTAAGAGGTTGTGCGTCTTCCTAGACATGAAGGATTTTTGGGGAATTTGGATGCTTTTAACAACCTCATGACCATCGGCTCATCCATCTCTATTTGATTTTTCTATCATTAAGAGCGGACAATCACACCTCAACTCTATTCTAAAGAATTAGCAATGTCTATCTCCCACAATTTGACCCCTCAGATGCTTCCATCTTATTTTTTTCACATTTCAGTAGGTGCCTCCTTTTCCTGCAATGTCCATCTGCCATAATTTGAATAATAGCTAACATGAACAAATATAAAATCCTTTTGGTTTCTCCTTAATCCTTATACAAGACTTTGTTACTCAACTATATTCTGTTACTCATATTTTCACCAAACTCGCCATCCCTTTCCTCACCCCTCACATCTCAGAAATTTCCCTTAGCCTCTTATATTTAGAAAATGTTCTACTTAAATCAAGGGATCTATAGACAACTTAATCTCCATCAGCATTGAGAAGACCTAGAAAAACCAAGTCCTTGGTACATGAGCTTAACAAACAATGTAATTCTAACATTAACAATGTAATTGTTTTGCAAGAATAATTAAGGGATATTTTGTTCTCTCACACTCATTTGATGAGGTTTTCAGCTACTAAACTCCGAGACTTGGTTATAGCTGGAAATGCTAGGTTCAAGGAAATAGCCACCTCGACATTTGCCAGTGAATGGTGCACAGGGACAGAGTGTAGAACCAGTAAATTCTAAAACCACCTTGAATTTAGTACATAATAAGTGGGTTGCAACCTCTATATGGCCACATCTCTATCTCCTTGAGAGATCCCAGAGAAGGTAGAATTAGTCATCTCCAGTTTAAACTCTTCTGAGTGACATCTATTCTAACCAGTGAAATTTCCTTTCTATCCAAAAGAGTACTTCTAAAATTTTTTTACAATTGTAACCTATGTTGCTGGGACTCGTGTGTTGGATTCGCCAAAATAAGTGTATTTTTGGAGAATCCGACATGGGTGCGGCATTGAAAGTGAAGAGTTCGTGCAACTTAGATTGTAACACAATCTTCCTAAGGTAAGTCAGAGGTACCTTTTGCTAAAATTTAACTTTTTAACAAAATAAAAGGTTTTCACCCATATGAAAGTGGGGTATAACTGTAGTGAACCTAGACGAATTTGAGTTTTGAAGTTTAGGGTTGGTTGAAGGGTTACATTTTTTTATTAACGACATCAGGAATCCTATACAACCTCATACCAAGCAAGATCCATTAGATCTGACAAGAGTGGATGAGACCCCAGTGAAGTTGACTTAGTATGCAAGGCCACGAATAACCTTCGGTTAAGTGAGTTTTTTAAGGGTTATAGCTTCTAAAGGCAATGAGAGTTTAATAACTCCATCAACTTCCCTCATTCAAGGGGCACAAGTAATGTTTTACAAATCCAATTCAAGGCTAAGGTAAGTGCAAATTAGCACTTATTTACTCTTGCTTAAGTCATGTACTAATCCTAAAATCTTACAGCTCTAATCTGAATCACTTCCTGCTGTCAAAGCTTATTATCTATTTTTTTGACAAGTAATGTCAAAACTATTTTTTTTTAAATGAAGAATAAATGTCAAAGTATCAACCATGTTATTGATAAAGAATATTGCAACCGAGGCTGTTCAACTTACTGCCATATGTAGGGGCCTAATTGGAAACTAGTGTTTTTATGTATAAATATGTATAGCATTAACAACCTCTACAACTTACACATTGATCTGATCCATTGCAGATGTGATAATTGAACGGAAAGCCAAAGGCAATGAAGAAATGGTGTATGGAGATCTATTCCTTTGTAAACTAGATACTGGGACCCAGGATTCATCTCTTGATATCTCTTCAACTGTAGACCGCATCCATGAACAGAGCCTCAATATGTAAACTTTTGAGACCTCACACTGAAGCGTTCGCAATGCTGCAACTGGTGTGAAGGAATAAAATCTTTAGATACTTCTCATTTCAATAGTCTAAGCAACTCAAATAGCTTATGTACCAGCAATTGAAGGTGCTGATTCTTTCGCTTCAAAAGCTTGACATGCTTTGGTTATCTCCTTTATGGCATCACTCATGTATGGACCAAGAATATTTGATTCTTCAAGATCCCCAAATGCATTCTGGACCTGTGAGTGTTATTTCAATACTCAGATACATAAGCGAAGAAGCAACACATACATAGAAATCATAAGATGTTAAACCTCTTTCACCTCGGAAATATACAAATCAATAGCAAAGTCTAGTTGCAAATATTTTTCTTGAATGAGCCAAAACAAGATAGATAACAGAAAAGACCAACTACAGTTTGCTATTAATGTTTAAGTATGTGAAAACTTTAAAAGGTACAAAGACAACAAACTTGAGAGAAGCACTTAAGTGGTTGATACACGTATATATCATGACAGAGGATCTGTTTGAATTCAAGGGATTTCATGCAGTGGCAATAAGAATTTGCTTCCTCACATGGAAATTTTTTTAATTTTGATTATATCTGAGAAGCTATCTTTTTGATCACTAATGATATTAGGATTTTTGAGTTTCACATTAATTCATTTTTTAATCAAAAAGGGAAAGGAGAACTAGGATATTTCCAAGACAACAACTCGTAACATCTCGAACGGCAGGTGGCTATCCATGCATTTTTGTACCTATACTCCTACAGCACTATAGAGGTGTACTTCTCACTGTGTAGCACTATAGAGGTAGACTACTTGTGTGGTGTTTCTTGGCTTTCTTACCTCCAAGTTTTCAGTAGGAAGACTTCTGGTCAAGCTTTCTATATTATACACCCTATGAGTAAATTCTCTCTCAACACAGCTGTGAGAACTAAACTTGATCTAACTCAACCATATCTTTGCCATGCTACAAAGCACAATAGGTCAACTAGAACAAATAAGGTCGACAAGGAAATCCAAATTGATTGGTCCCAGGGAATTGTAATCATGACGAAATTTGTCACAGTAATTTTACTATCTAAAAGAAGGAAAGATATGGAGTACAATTGGAATAGTATGCATGATTAGATATGTCAACGTAAATAACTCAAAAAGAAGAGGATTCCATCTATGCTCTAGGTGTCTTTTGTGTGGTGCTGCTAGAGAAAACATATTAGTGACCTCAATAAGACCCCTCCCCGACAAAAATAAACAGACAAAAGAAGTAATATGCAGCCAGGCTCAATCCTCATTTATTGAAAAGCAAAAAGTCTGGAACTGATAATTGAATTATTTTCTTTGTTGGCAGGACAAAACTGGAAGTGGAGACAATTCCAATAACCATAAATAGAAGACAACTAAGTACACAACTACTCAAACTTAACCATCTGTACTTTAGTCTCCTACCATCAAGATTGAACATTTACCTTGGATTCATAAGCTGATAAAGTACTGCACACTATCCCAGCAACCTCATCAAGAGAATGATTTGAGTACTTCCCATCTCCCGCTTTTTCTTCACTTTTATTAGCAGAGGCATTCACATTTGAATCAGAGGATACCTGAGAAGATTACAGAACCAGGAGAAAGGGCCATTGAAGTCAAAGCAATTAGGAGATGGAAATAAATAACAAACACTGAGAGATGAGACTGCATTTTTTAACACCATGGTCACCAAATATGAGAGCAAAGTATCTACTAAAGGACAAAAGAGTTTGTAAACTAGCTTCTTATCAACCAAAAGAAAAAAAAAAGAAAAGAAAAAGAGAAGGGTAGATTAGCCTGAACTATTCCCAGGAGGCTAACAATTGAAGTTGCTGAACATGACAGTAATTGAAAAATAGTCAAAGCTGAGCATCCGCATCAATCACAGCTACATATGATGAAATTGAACGTGGTAAAGATGCATTGAGGACAGCTATGTTATCATGAAAACACATTATCACTAAAAAAATAAAAAAGCTTAAAAATGAAAAAGCTTTCTTGGTGCAGACAGACTTGTATTTGGGATTTGAATATTCATTACTTCAAAAGAAATACGAACAGCTCAGAAAAGCAGCAGTACTAAAAATAGACTTATCTAATATGACAAGAAACCTGTGAAATTCACTAATCAAGGTGCTGTGTCCATCGTTAATGCAAGACTCTTCTTTTATGCATAGATAAAACATACTAAAAAACAAACAAGAAGGTATCTGGTAGATACCTTGACCAGACCAAGGATCCCAATAAGAATTATTCATGATCAACTATAGCAAAAGTAATGGATATTTCTATTAACATCTAGGTCAGCTAATGTCATTTAAGAAAAGCAAAATTTAGGGATTTCCACAATAGTGTGAGTGAAAAAATGAGCAGCCCTAAAGACTATAGTGAAAAAAGGATACAGCCCTAAAGACTACATAATAGCAACAGCTAACAACTTCAACCATACACAGTCCCAACCCCACCTTGAGATAAACATGTCTAAGGCGTCAACTTCAAACCCCAAAGAGGAAAGAACCCAAAAGATTGCGTTTCGACTTGTTTCATTATCAAGCTTATGTTCCTATATATGGGTTGTTTTCATTCATCAAGAAGATATCAGAGTTACTTTTGACACCATGACCGTAGAACAGCATGGAGGGACCATTAATACCAGATTTTAAAGGAAATGAATAGTTATGGGGACCAAACCATATAACTGCTTCACCTTGAATGTGTCATCCCAAGGATAATTGCACGGTCCTGATGTGTGGTGGTGGGGGCCTGGGGACTAATGAAGCGTTTTCTGTGAAGTCTTTCAAGAGAAACTTTTGGTTAGGGAGGAGCTCCATGCAGCAGTTTGGATTCCAAAGGTGCCGAGGAAGGTGCACTTGTTCACTTAGCTAGCTTCTAGAGGGATGATTTTGACAAAGAAAAATCATAGGAAGCAAAAGGTTTTCTGTGTCGGTGTTTCACATGTAAGGAGGTGGGTGAGGACATGGATTATCTTCTTCTACATTGCAGGTTGACTATGATAATCTGGTAAGATATGTTTAGGTGGGTGTGGCACTCCATGGTATATCCCTTACAGTTGTCCATGGTCATGTTTATGAATGAAAATACTTTTACTTGACCCGAAAAAAGAAGTGGCACAATCACTAACTGGGGAGCAATATTTTTTCCAATCAGTAAGCAAAAAGTTTCAGACACCAACAAGACCCCAATATAAAGAGACGGTAACAAACTTCATCTTCGGAGAATCAGAGTCATTTCTTTGACCACAGTCTTATCCAAGAAGTTTATAACTATTTTGACAAAAAAAATTGTCATTTAGAGTACATTCTATTTAGTTTCTAACTAGGTAAATACTTTAAGAGATCGATGTCCGTATTACACTGAAAATTACGTAAGTTCCTTGTAATCTGACCACCAAATTCTTTTGGGACAGACAGAGAAACTTTAGTTCCGAAATAGCATCTAAAGAAATAAAGTTTCCTCTTTCTGTCTATCAAATTGGTTTTCGGCATATTTTAAGTTAACAAGAGTGAATGCACACAAAGGGAAGATTACAGATGCTACTTTGTCATTTAGATAAATCTAACACTTTGTTTGGATGGTTGTTGTGCATTGTTTCATAATGTATTGTATTGTGTTGTGCTGTCTTGTATTGTATCGTGCTGTATTGTTTTAATAACTACAATGTTTGGATAGATTGTATTGTTCTTCGTTGTTACATAATGTCATACATCCATAATTTGAATGATAAATCTACAAGAAATTGAAAGGTATGTGGTGGAATCCATGAAAAGATAGGATAAATGATAAAGTAGAATTATTAAATAAATAAAGTAAAAAATGAGAAGAAGATATTAAAGTAATGACGCAACCACACCAAATCGGTCGTTACATAAAATGGGTCTTTTCGTCGTTACCTAACGATGGAATTAAATGATAGGATACAATGGAATTTAAGTAACAACCAAAACAAACATTGCACTTAAACTAACAATACAATACAATAAAACAGGTAACAACCATCCAAACAAGGGGTAAATATCAAATCAATGGACTGGATGCTGTCAAATGCTATCAATTTTCCTACAAAAAACATTACTTCACATACAAAGAGATTACAGAGAATTATTGTTCTATAGTCAATGTTAAGCCAAAGCATTTACGAAGGTAATTTTTGTCACTGCTTCTACAAGTGACTGAAGCCCAGATCTGGGTATAGAAGATTTACATTAGCAGAGAGAGCACTTTTTAACTGGATGCTTTCAACCTCCATGAATTTTCTCTACTCTCAGACAATAAAGAGCTTAATCAGAAACTTGTAAAATCAACTGATCTGGTTAACATCGGCAAGGAAAAATTACAAGAATTACTTAACTAATACTCAAAAATGTATTTTAGAATGTGTTACTCTTCCAAGACTCGATAACTGAGCAAATCAAGTAAGCAGGTTAGCAAAAGATTGTCCATGATTATGTCTTCTACTATAATCATTATTATTATTATTATTATTTCTCTGTTTTTTGTGAAAAATAGATTTACAACCCCCAAAAATAACAAGTGCAAGATACAAATTTAGCAGCTTTAGTTTTCAAGACTGAACCAACCAAAAAACACAACAATAGCCGTCAGGCCCTCATTGAATTTGTAAATTATCAGAAAATGTTTGTTTTGTATCCTCGGTTTTGCACCAGCCTATAAAAAGTGTACTGGATAGAGAAATTAATTACCTTCGCAAATTTCCCACTGAAAACTGCAACAGCTACTCTCCAAAAGGCAGGTACATGATAGATAATTACAGCAGTCAACCTCCTTATATAACTTCCTCTGAGAGCATCAACCTTTTCACCAGTGAACTCCACTTGTTGTGAATCACCCGTCAGATATGTATTTTCAAGAGAACCAGAGTAATCAGCATCTAGCTGATGATCATTTGGGACAAAAATTAGTACATCAATTTAAAGTAATTATCAAGTTTTTTACAACAGGTAGGAGGGCTTACAGTATGGTTCAAATCTTGCTGAATTTGCCTCCATTTTGCATCAGATAAAGCTCTCTCACGCATCTCCGTCCGAAAATTTTCCATTCTTGCTTCATGATCTAAAGTGCATTTCTCAAGCAAACCTCGGATTCTGTGGTTCTATCAAATGGACAACAAAGAGGACATTGTGGAATCACATCCCATCACAAAATAAGGAAATATTTACCCATATCATTTTGCCTCGATTAAGGGAAACAAAGTACCAAATATCCTCTATGCAGAAGAGAGGGTTTCACAAACCAACCATGGGTTTCGGTTTTGATCAGACTATAGCAATCAAAACTCAATCTTTTTTCCTCTCCTGGACATAGTAGATAGTACATGATGCACATGCAAACCCCCTCCAACCCCCCAAAAAAAGCCTTTTTGAACAAAGGTAACAGATTATATTAAATCACAAAAAAGGCTGAGAAACTAGTATTTACTGGAGTAATAGAAGGCAAAAACTGCTACCCCCACCCCCACCGCCAACCTTTTTCAGATAACTAATGTTCTCTGCCGATCAAAGTAATGTACATTTGAGGCTGTAGCATTCTCAGAAGATAACAAACATAATACATTAATATTCTCTCTTTCCCACTTTGTACACATTTTGGGGGGGAAGTTCTAAAATGTCCATCTCCATTCATCACTAAAATTACTCTATGCAACTTTCACTTCTTTCTTTTTCTTTTTTATTAATTGAGAATGAACTTCAATAACTTTTAAGAATTAAATTTCTCAACTTCATATACACTATACTACTTTAAACATTTATGTCAAATTAACTTTTTTTTATGAAATATCAAAGTTAGGATTAGCTTTCAAATTCATCCTCAAGGGTTTCAAGAAACGAATTCAAGAATTCCAAGAAAGGATTTCTTGATTCTTGCGGATGACATAGTACTGATTGATGAGACTCGGACTAAAGTTAATGATAGGTTTGGAGGCCTGGAGACACGCCTTGGAATCTAAAGGATTCAAATTGAGCAGGACCAAAACTGAATACATGGAGTACAAATTCAGTGTTGATGCTATCGACGATGATGTCACACATCGTATTGGGGCAGCATGGACTAAATGGAGGCTTGCGTCTAGAGTACTGTGTGATAAAAAGATACCACCTAAACTCAAAGGTAAGTTTGACAAATTGGTGGTTAGCCCATCTTTGTTGTATGGGGTGGAATGTTGGCCAATTAAAAATGCACATGTCCAGAAGATGCATGTCGCAGAGATGAGGATGTTGCGATGGATGTGTGGTCACACCAGGAGTGACAAGGTTAGGAATGAGACCATTCGGGAGAAGCTAGAGGTGGCTCCGGTGGCCGATAAGATGAGGGAATCGAGACTGTGATAGTTTGGTCATGTGCAGAGAGAAAGAGTACCGATGCTCCTGTTAGGAGGTGCGAGAGGTTAGTTTTAGGAGCTACACAGAGGGGTAGAGGTAGACCGAAGAAGTACTAGGGGGAG
>DF368292.1:746-13705 GCA_000787875.1 Solanum virginianum
GAATTTGACTTGATATATTTTTAAGTTAAAATTATCAATGTTGTTATACCTCATTGTCACGCCTCGAGAGGGTACCCTAGACGCGACTGGCACTCGAAGACTATTGTTAGCCCCCAAGCGAACCACCTAGTCTCTTTGCCATTGTTCAGTCAATTCATCAGTGGAACAGAAGTAATAATAGAGATACAATTCTATCAGTGGGCTCAATACTATCAATCTCAGTCTATTATAAGGAAACAGAATAGGTAACGAAAATCTCAATATAAAGAAAGAAGAGGAAAAAAGAACCCCCAACATCAACATCAACATCAACATCAACATCAACATCAACATCTATGTCTATGAAGCCTCTATACTAGTGTCTAAGACGGTACCATGACAGGCCATGGCAACCAACATCAAATAAAAGACTAGAAATCAACAGAAGATAAACATCCTCCGAATGCAGGGGAGGACTCACCACTGTCTGGAATAGAGAGCTCTGAACCTCAACGATCGGGTTGCTGAAGGCCTCGGTCCATCGAATCTACATCATAAAATGATGCAGCACCAGAGGGGCATTAGTACGTTAAATGTATTGTATGTAAAACAGGCTAAAGTAAAAAAAGGAGACAATGTACAATCCCTCATCAATCACTCATCCTCACCTCAGAGTAAAAGACTATACTGTATCACTTCGCTATCCATCAAATATTAAACAATCACATCACATAGGAGTTCTATCATCATGAAACCTATCTAGGAATTTCTATAAACGACAACCTCGCAAACAAAGATGTGCTCTGATACCAATTGACACAGGGGCGATCCTTAGAACTTTTTCCCGTCTCCCACACCCGTCCACTACTTATGAGCTGGTAGTAATATAACAAAGAGATATCGTTACCACATTTGTCCAGTACCTTACCAGGGTAAAGGACGAGTCTGTCATTGGATCCAAAAGTCTGTCAAGTCTTCTTTTGGGACAAAAGAAACATTCGCTTTCATGGTTCAATCCTCTCTTACGCTGGCCACGTAGTTAATGGGTTCGAATGGGACTCACTCTTACCCATTTTGGTGTTACTACTCCTCGCAGGACTCAATATGCTCATAAGTCTATCCATCCATCAAGAACTCTTATCACTCAACTGCTACGGGCAAGATTATCTATCCAATCTGAGGGAATTATACCCATTCAACCCTATCAACAATAAATTCAGCTATCACAGTCACCAACACGCTCATCTCATGACTCATACTCAGTCATCACATTCAGACATTCAAGGCTCTGGACATCCCCCTAAGTTCATTATTCAAGTCTTTACAAAGAGAATGTATAAGAGTTTAATCACAATCACATAAATATATAAGTATACCATAAACTTTAAGCATGATGATCATCAATTTAGGATATGAAAATATAGTTTAAAGAACATATTCAAGAACTCAAGACTAATCTTCAAAGAACTTTGTATCTCCTCTGGAAACGCTCACTTTTCTATCCTCCTTCTCTCCTAGACTTAGCGTAAATCCTTGAAAGATAGTGGGTCTAAACCCTTTTCGTACGAATATATGTTTAAAAACCATATGGGAGATACATAAATATGTCAGAAAGGACGAAATTGCCCTTCCCGAGTTATAATAAAAAAACTGCATCCTGTTGCGTACTAGTGTAAAATTATATGTTTTTGTATTTTCTGGATTTTCGTCAAATTTTTAAAAAAATATAAATGTGGTTCTGCATCCTCTCCGCATCGCGAAAGGGGCACAGAAGCTCCACTGTTTTAGGCTCACTTTGAAAAAAGTAAATTGCATTTTTTCGTGTTAAAGCCAAGTCAAAATCATTTTCTGACTTAGTTTTTCGTACTAATCGTAAATTCAGTCTCAGATTTCTATCAGTTCATGGGAAGACACGTTGTGCACACGATAAATTTTAGGGGCATTACACCCATTTAACCCGAGGTCAAATGGTGTACAACATATTGGTGAATCTTGAATTATTGATCTTAAGAAGTCGTCATCTAATTATCTTTAAGGTAAATTAGCATACCTATTTTTTCCAAAGTGATGCTATAGTTAACTCCATTCTAAGGTCTACTCAACCTATGCGATTCTAGATAAGGATCCTATTTATCCTAAAAGGAAGGGATTAGGCATCTTTTAGGATTTGTTAAAAACGCGAAAGTTAGGTTAATAAAAGTAAGACTAATTTAAATGCTAAAAAGTATTAAATAGTCAAGAAAAATAAGTTAGAAAATATTTTTTATCTTGGAATCAACAACATACTCAAAACTAAAAAAAATTCCTTTGCATTTGTAATGGAATGAGTTGCATTTTTATTTCGAAAAGTAATAGAGAATCACTTGTTTAAGACAACATTTTTGTATAAAAATATGACACAACACTAATAAAATAATTTTGTACATGAAAATAATGTTCGTGCTTTGAAAAATATTTTTTTTAAGTAGATTGGCCTTAAGAACAAATATTGATTCAGTTTTAGAGATATAACAAAAATTTAATGTCACAGGAATGACTTATTTCTAATTAGAGGTGCCTAAACCTAAAAATCTATATTATTGCTAGCTATGTGGATCAAGAATGATAACATATTTAAGTAGCACGAGCAAGTTTATTTTGTAAAGAAAAATGAACAGGCAAATAAATGATGAAAAAATATGAGTAGCCATGGATGACTCCAAGCAAGGTCCCTTCATTTGGCTTGCTATTCAAGATAGTCTAGGATATTGACTCCATGTGCGGGTATGTTGGTATCGAGTCATGAGACTCTAACTTACGATAGTCCCAAATTAAGACTTGATTTGCTCCCAAGGTGTTCATACAAATAAAGAAAAAATAATAAAGATTAGTAGAACCAACAAAAAGATATAAAACCAATAAATTGATGAATGTATCCTCCCAAATGAAATACATGAATATCCAATAAAACTATCATTTTCACAATGAGTGACTTTGTTCAAATTCAAAAAGGTGACACAAAGAATTTCTATCATATTGCAGTATTAAAGTTGCAACCAAGAATTGACATCCAAAGAAAAAGGTCCTTTGACCAATCTATAAATCACTTAATATTGAAACAAAAAATGTACACAGGCCCATTGCTTCATACCTTCATCATTATAATAGAAAAAAGTAGAGAAAAATAATCTCGCATTTAACATGACAAGTCACTATCTTCTAGACATATGTAACAGTAACCTAACAAATGAAGAATCTAGCTACATAAACAATGAATAAACTGATTCAAATATCTTGCTTAGGCATAAAAGAAGAAACTGGTAATGAGACATTGAACAATAATCAGAAAGTGATATGGATGGCGGCCAAGATTCTCAAATCTAAACATGCTTTCGATTCAAATTTGAACATATGATCAAGAAAAGACTTTTAAAACAAACTTCAAATATCGTAATGGGCAAACAGGGTCAACCAAGGGTCTTGATATGCTGAAAAGAACAAGACTAAAACAAGGAGTAAGATTGGGTATGAAAATCAGTAACTTAAAATTAACCCAAGCTATGCAGCAAAGGAGATTCATGCTGGGATCCAGGAGCTTGTGTATAAGACTAGGAGAAACCAGTGTGACGTAAAACTTAGGACGATGCCATAATATTTGAGTTCAGTAATGGGAAACAAAAAATAGGAAATAGAATCATGTTTCCATATTTACGAGTAGCTCTTAAGTACGATGTATAGCATATACAAACCTACTGTAACTAATCACTTTTATCTTTAGAAGAGTGAAATCAAAGCTGTTGAAACTTGAGAGATTTTATAACATGGACAAACTACCAAAAATATGAATTGAGCTAAGCAAGTGATATTATCATGCTAGATTTTTCGAAAATTTAAAAATAAATGAATAGCTTGAAATAATAAGGTGAACTAGACATGTCTTAGAAACAAGAAATTGTGACCAAGAACTTTAAGTTATCGATAGATGAAAGACATAGCTAGATAGAGAAATGAAAACTAAACAACTGAGAAACAAGAACCTAAACAGATCCATAACAGACAAGTCTTTGTTAATTGTGGACAAAACACATGAACAAATCAGTTGTTACTTTGCAAATTAAACTATTTTATCCGTTGACATATGCTTAAAAAAAATGTAAAGTTCCAAGGTAGAGATATTCTAACATGCTAAAATGAGATTAAAGCATAACCTGTAGTCATTTAAAGTATCATAACACCATCAACAAACTGATCTCCAGAGAGGAGAAAGACTAAATAAGGTTTAAACCAGGTGATATACAACACGAAACAGCCACTGAACAAGAAATGACAACTCGATCACGACACATCAGTATAAGACCACAATAGCTCAATTCAATCAAAAAATACAGTATATTTTGCAACAAACAACCCATTTTTTTTAATTCATTATAAGATTCAAATCGTCAAATAGAGACAAATACTACTCAAAAGATATGGAAAGGTCACATTTCAAAGTATAATCACAGGACTTGAAAAGTATTGATGAACCAAAGCTCAAATGTGTTAACTGACTTCGGACCGAAATCTATATTTAGTCACAACACTAAGTGATATACCATCACTTAAATAATGACTATGGACCCCTTTTGAATCCAAACTGTACAAACAAATCTACATCAAACCTATTACACCCCAAATGTAAAAAAAGAAAATTTAAAAAGGTGAAGCTATTACCTTTTGGAAGGCAGGAACTGTTGATGACAAGATTAAGATTGACTTTGATACCACTTAAAGAACTTCGTTTATGTGTGGCCTGATTCCGAGAAGCTCTTAGCTTTAAGAATCTCATAATCGACTGAAGTCTTTATAATTATTTTCAAAATAGGAAGAGTGCTCTAGTGTATTTTTGCTAGTCACAATCTGCTCCTTGAAATGGTGAAGAATGAAGGATTTTATAACCCAAAATTAGGGCAAAAATGGAGCGAAAAATAGGGTCAAAATGGGAATTCCTTGAATTCAAAATTCAAAATTTTCTTCCCCATATCTAGAAGATAATGAGTATGTTTATCCAATCTGTCAATAAATCTAATGGACTGAGGGATTCAGCCATTGATTTAAAGAAAGTAGACACGATTGAGACACATAGAGTGGAATTTGTGGAAGGTTGTCGGGTTGAACATTGGAGTGTCTTTGGAGCCATTGAAAAAATCTTAAAAAATGAAGATGAGTTGTGATTTTCTTTCTTGTTCCAGAAAGAATCAAGAGTGAGGAATAGGAATAGAAAGAGAAATCAAAAAAGGAAGGACACATGGGTCCCACATGAAGAAAGTCAAAAAGAGGCCTGTGGGTTCCAGTGATATTATGTTGTTGGCTTTCATTGTGTTTGTTCATTTTGGGGGAAGAAAGAACGTGGGGACAAAGGGAAAGCAAATAAAATATGGACATTTATATTTCTTTTGCTGGATTGGGTAAGTTCAAAAGGAAGTGAACCCTATGATGTAATTTTGGGCCAAATTTTGGTTCAAAAAAATTGATTAAATAGTGTAAAATAAAGGGCTGAAACATGTGTCAAATGGGTGGTGAATGAATTTAAAATTTGGCCGATAGAAATTTCAAGATGTAGCCAAAATAGAGATACACTAATTAATTTGAATGTGTCAAATGGGTGGTGAATGAATTTAAAATTTGGCCGATAGAAATTTCAAGATGTAGCCAAAATAGAGTTACACTAATTAATTTGACTATAAGAATGATTTCAATTCATTGAAAAATTCAAGAAGCTCAATAATTAATTTATATTGTGGAAGGTAAAAATTGAATGTCAACAAGTGTAACAAATAAACTAATAAAGTTTTGTAAGTCTTGATTGAATAAGATAAAGAGATGATGGAAGGAATAGAAAATTAGAAAAAAAGAAGAGAGAAGTAAGTAATATATAATTTTTAAAATCTGATTTAATAAAATAAAAAATAATAATAATTTGGAAAAAAGTACATGTTATAATTACTTTTTATTGTAAAAGTAAAAATAGAGTCCAGCAATCTCCTTTTTTTTTTCATTGGAAAGATACATTTATTGAAAAGGTAAGAAATAAAGTGCATTCCATCCCATCCATCCCATCCCAATGTTCAAATTTATTTTTATCCAACTCTTTGCAGTTATATACTAATACAAGTAAGTTAAAAATAAAAAGGCCCCTCCCCCATATTGTGGGGCCTAAGGCCAAGGCCTTTTTGTTTCTTAAGTCCAATCGCCCCTGCGGTCTACAAACAAGTCAATCCATAACTCAAAACATCTTGTAATGGGTATAAGGGTAGAGATAACAAAACAAGGTAACCTGTTTAATATATATACATATCTATAGCTATAGCAACAACACAACCAAGGAATTACCTTCCTAGAATTTGGAAGTCAATTGTACAGAGTTGTTATAGATTGGATACAACTTTCAATCCAAAAAGACATATATAAATAATTATATAAGACTAAAACTTAATACAAGGCTAGTCTCTAGTATCAAATTAAAGACAAACCCACTGATACAGAAGGAAAATGGAAAGATCCAAGATCATCCGACGCGAAAGGATCCAAGATTATCTGACGATCAACACAAGTCTCTTGGAGTAGCAACAACAACAAGAAAATTAACAGCATTGGTTTGTACTGGGTCCTGCATCACGAAGCAGATGCAGATTGTAGGGTGAGTACTAAAAATAAGGTACCTAGTAGGTATCATAGGTCAACTGAGTAATAACAGTAAATAAAGCAGGAATAAACCAGAATATAATTCTACAACAATTGTCTACCAAAATCAACTAATGTATATCTGTAGGCTTAAAGTAACTCAAATCTTCCAGAACCAATAATGCATATCTAAACCAACGGATGTAACATGAATCTAGACAACAGTAGAGTGATGTACATAGATATAAGACCCTACCGACTAAGCCTATATGCCAACCATGCCCCCATGAGCCTAGAAGATACACTCACGCAAAAAATTAGTGTAAGGTAGGTATACTGGTAGCAAGTCTAACAATGTTGCATAACCAAAAGAGCAATGCATAGGTGACCTCGTACTGGTGTAGTAACTTGATCCAATCGGGAACCTCGGGCCACATTTAGAGCTGTCAAAATACGCTTGACCCGTGATGCCGGCGTAACCCAACCCTTGAATTAAGTGGGGTTAGGCTAAACTTTTTAGCCCATTTAGGAACGAGGCTTTTTAGGCCCCCCCCCTTCATTTAGCTCGCTAGCCTTATAGGCCCATTTTGGAATGAGACTTTTCTTTTTTCTTTAGTCGAGATGACTTTACAGATGAGAGGTTGCAAGCAATAACAGAGGATGAGAGGCGGTTGTACCTGTGCAGGACTATAAGAAATTTCACGACATGTTGTCAGAAAAGCCTTAATCATGCTAATACCATACACAAGATGAAGATTGGCACTTAACTTATAAGAGGCCAGTGGAGGTTATTAATGCTAAGCCCTAGCCTCATTTTGGGCAAGCCTGATGTGTTATTATTGTTGCATATAGGAGTCCATGTCACGTGTGATTGCTCTGGTTAATCTTCTATAATGGAAAATCAATTTACAATATGATGCTATAGTACCCTCAATGATCATTACCTAGGATAAATTTTAATTAATTTACTTTTTCATTTGATGCATGGATGCCAAAATACATAAAAATAGTGGGGATGAGACTTCAACTAGCATATAAGACCATGGAGCTATTACATGAAATTCTGATATTGTCTACATCAGAGAAAAAGTGATCTACTTGCCATCATCCATTATGGAGAGTACCTTACCTTATGGGAACACAATCCATTTTGGAAAGGATTTACATGTACATAATCAATCATATAAGGAAAACATGATCCTACGAAGGCACGTAGTTATGAGAAAAGAGACTTAATATAAGGACCCCCTGGGTCGAACTCCCACCTCCAATCCCATTTGGTGTTAAGCCATCATCTCATGGGAATACATATACATATACATGCTTGAAATAGAAGCATAAGTGTCTTTAAATCATAATCATATGAACTTGGGCTTAAGAGCCAAATCATATTTCATAATCATGCATACTTGGGATTAAAAGTCAAATCATATTTAAATCCATGATTACATATATACATAGGAATAGTTCATTCATATTTGTACATGATGGTGTATACACACCCATAACTGCTTAAAGTCATATCATAAACATTATGTGATCACATGTCATGTCATAATCATACTTATTTCAAAATTAGTTATAATCATAATTGGGTAATAACACACATCATAAATCTTATAGTTATTACTAGTTACCTTGTTCATGCATGTTTATGCCATGAGGAATGAGGGAATAGTATGGTACTTGAAATTCATACTTAAAACATCATATATAATAAGATGAAATGATACTTAATCCTTAAAGAGATCAACAATTGCAACATACTTGAAATTACCCATGCATAAAATTCATCATAAAAAGAGACATACATATTAAATTCTCATACATCCATATAAATTGACATAATAAGACTTAAATCATGTTAAAATCATCCATTGAAATCAACTCATAACTTAATTTCTTCAATTTGAAGCTAAATCACAAACCCACTGGTAAACCCACTGGTAAATCATACTTGTAAATCATGAAATTTAAGAAATAGATTTTGGGGCTTCATAATTGGAAGAAAATCATGAATGAAACCATACATACCTTGATGAATTTAGGAAGATTAAGATGAAATAGACTTGATCTTGAAGCACCCTTGAATCTCTTAGCTTGAATCTTCAAACCTTGGCTTGAATGGAGTTTAAGAACTTGAATTCTAGAGTTTGAGTGTTGGAAATTTGAAAGTGAAGTGTACTTGATGACTAAGGGCTGATTTAGGGGTCTTAGGATAGGCATAAAAGTCATAAAAGACCTTGAAAAATGAACCAAATTACCAAAGAACTCTTAATAAAATGGAATAAAAAATTAAGATGGACACTTGCATGGTTGGCTTCATGATCTGTAAAGCTCTTAATAGTTTGTGGTGGCCTCTATGAACATGACCCTAGATACAAGATGGTGATTTTCCTTGACAAAATTGGCCAAGTGTTCCTCAATGGTCACTATCACGGTGCGTGGTGCTTTTCGCAGGCTGTGATGGTGCCCGTGGCAAAATAGTGGCAACCAAGCAAGGTCCTCCCCCCACGAGCCCTTTCACGGCCAGTGGTGAGGTCCACAGCCGTGAAAAACTCCATGGAGGGTCACTTAGACTAGAACGCCTCAAGAACCCAAAGCAAGCTATGAAATGCCTAAGGGCCACTCCACTGCCACTTCCACAGCTTGTGGAGGTGTCCTTGAAAGGGCACCTTGGTCAAAATTTATTGGAAACCATATTTCGAGCACCCTTAAGGCCTTCTGAAGCCCGAGTCCTTACAATATCGAGTATAAAATAATATGAGTTTTAAGTATATATGATGATTGAGAAGTAAGTTTAGATAATATTGAGTTTGACAAACGTCTTATTTGACGAGATGAGATGATTTAAATTTTTTATTTAATTGAGTATAGGGCATATTATATTTTGGAAGTAGTATTGAGCATCGAATGGATAAGAATAGAGGCAACTTTAGCCTTATAAACTACATAAAAATCACAGGATAGGGGTCTAAGCCTCTCTTCTCCCGAAAGAGGAATTTTATATTAAATCCATTGACGTTGATATCCCATACCCTAGTAAGGTATCGAATGGATGTGGCAACAATATTGCTTTGTTGTATTTGTTATACCAAAAATTGATCGACTCTTTCCCGAAAATCAGATTCGATGCCCAATTGATTTTAAGGAATCAAATTCCCAAAAATGAAATAAAAACAGAGTCGCCACCTAATTTTAAGGATAATTAGAAAACCAAAAATAAACTTTAAAACCTAACAAAAAAGCTTTAAAATTTCAGAGAAAATGGGTAAGGGTTCAATTTCCACTTTGAGAAGAACTTAAGCACTCAAAATGGCTGCTAAAATGAGGTCGACCGACGATTAGACAATTTGACTAACTTTTTAAAAAATATTTGTTTGATTTGAGAATGTTAACTGAATTCGAAAGAGTTGACTGACTTCGAAAGGGTTAACTTAATTTGAAAATATTGATTAAAATTGATAGCTTAACTAAACTTAAAGATTAATTAAATTTGAATGATTTGACTATGTTTTAAAAGAATTTGATTAAAATTCCGAAATGACTCTAATTTAAAAAAAAATGATTTAATTTTGGAAATCATTAATTAACATAAATAGAGCAATGTTGGGGAAATTAATTAGATAGAAACCAACAATAATACAAATAATTTTAGAGCTAGCATACAAAATAACAAATATTCATAAATAAATAAAATAAAGGAAGGAACTAAAATAGAGGATTGGGCTTAACAGGCCCAAAAATAGTAACTTGTCTTAATTTTTATACATTTGGGCCTGCCTGGCCCTTTGAGATTGCTGCTGCTATTTCAGTAGATTGGGCTTGGCCCATTTCCCTATTATATACACTTAGTGTATGTATGTTGTATATCAGTGTATAAGCACTGCTTTTGGGCTTCAAAACTTGTATATCAACTTCCATCCTTATCTTGTATATTGGGCTGACTCGAAGAAGAGGAAGTCTGGGCCTCCATGGCCCAAGTAAATGCAAAGGAGTGAAGATGTGTCCACAGTAGACTCGGACATTGCCCACATGAAAGAAAAGTTATGGATTAATATATGATCCGATTAAAATAGGCTAAGAGGAGAGTAAAGAAGCATACGAAACATCAATATAGCAACATGGTGATATAATAGAAGATAAGAAAGAATATATATTAACATATGACTTCCACGGATTGGTGACACGAGTTAAATAGAAAATTAGCAAAAAGAAAACACCTTAATCTAATATGTAACTTAATACATGGATTTTATTAAAGCCAATAATCATAGACATACATGTGGAGGGGTTATTGGAAAAAGTACATATATGCCCATGTTAAGAATTTAAAGGAACCATTTAGAACTATTTATAAGCTTTCAACTTAACAAATACTGGACCAATTTAGGGGAATAATCGCCAAAACACCCAGGTACAACCTTCAATATTCAATAATGAATCAACAAGACATAATCCAAACTTCAAAATCTAAGAGCTACCAAATTATTATAGTTATACGAAATAATATATTAATATTTTCTCAAGGAACTAACAGCTTTAGCAGAAGATGAAACAGCAGAAATGAGCACATAAGCGAGGGTGTATGGAGCCTTAAAATCTAAGCATTAAGAAACTTGTATAACCACTTGTGGTCTAAGGTTCTGATATGTATGAAGAGCTAGACAAAGCAGGAAACAAAACGATTCAAACAAACACTGACAAGATATATCCATGACAATAACTGGATGATGTGAAACTGACAACAAGAAATATAATATGCTGAGGCGTACATACTAAAGAAGAAAACAAGCACATTTAAGAACTAACACAGAAGGAAATCAACTTAAGAGACCAGCCCACACCTCATTTCCATATTTTAGATAGGTAGATAACCATTGTAAGCAAATACAACATCAAGGAAACTAAAATGAATAGCTCAAGACATTCACATATTAGACCATAATGGAACTGCAATAGGGATGTGACATAGACTCAGCCAAACCAGCAAGAGTTTACGGATCATCTCAGCGAAATCACACATACTGCTGCTAAGATATACACATGACTAATTTGGACTCAAAGAAAATTATATTGTGGCATAAAGAGTAAAATAGTATTGAAAGAAAAATAAATACTCTTAACAGTAAGCTAAAATTGAATCTTGAAACATAAAATTCACTGGGTAACAAGAGTAACAAGAAACACTTTTAAACACAGCCAACAGGAAACCATCTCGACAAACACAGCAACATCATAGTATTATCTAGTCAATATCATCATAATTCCAACAGAACAAGCATAAACAAAACATTTCAATACAACACTAGAATTTATCTTACAATCTAATACAAACAGAATAGAGAAGAACAAATTAGAGTATTATCTTTTTTGGAGCTGGAACTGGGATGACGAATTTGAAAGCGACTTCGACACCACCAAAATTGAAAATACGACAGCCTCAGACTCAAAAATTCTATTTTTGAGACCTTTAAATCAACGTGTTCCAGGGAAGTCAATTCGAGGGTCTACGAGTTGTATCGAGCTTTAGGAAAATTAAAATCGCTATGAAGAATCAATAATTTTTAGGGTTTCGATTCCAAGATCCACCGCGACTATCTCCCTGTTCCCTGTCACGCTACTGCCGTCGCTCGCTATATCTCTCTATCCCCTCCTCTCTGTTTCTTCCCCGTCTCCCCTCCTTAAATGGTGAAAAACACGAGTATATATAGAAGGCCAATTAGGGTTCAAAATGGAGGAAATCAGGTAGGCAATTTGGGGAATTCATGGTCGATTTTTAAGTTTCGACTGTTGATTCGCATGGGTGACAAAAGAGGTGCGCTTGTCAGGCTTGTCGGGGTCGATGGGTCACACGTTCGTGAAGTGCAAAGAAGATGAAGAAAAGGGGTCGGGTTGCGCCGGTGGGTTGCATGTTTGAGGAGGAGGCGTGCAATTTGGTTTCTGGTTTTCTGGGTTTTCTTGAAAATGAAAAAGGAAGGAAGAAGAGTGAATGGAGAAAGATAGGGTGGGTTTCTTGGTCTTAGGAATAAAGGGGACAAGCATGGGGGACAAGGGTGTGGGAAGAGGGAAAGGAGTATGGGATAGGGAATAAAAATTGGGAAAGAGACAAGGAGTAGGGCCGTGGGCCCCCCACGCAGATTTTTTTATTATTATTATTATATATATATATATGTATATATATATATTTCAAAATCATTAAAATTAAAGAGACTCGATAATTTGCAATGTGGAGGGTAAAAATTTGGTGTCAACAGCTGTCTCTTTCTTTCGATATGATCGATGAAAGAGATCATGGACAAAGAAACTTGACTAACCTAATTTTTAGCCGACTACAT
>DF368291.1:5519-16962 GCA_000787875.1 Solanum virginianum
GGTTTTGAATTAGTGTGGGAGAGATTTAAGAATGTATTTGGGGGGGGGGGGGAAGAGGGTTTAAATGTCTTAAAAAGCCTTGGGGATGGGTCAAAATATTAAAAATGACCCTTAAATGTTTTGCCAGAACTCCCACGGCCCTCTCCACAAGTCGTGAGGCCCTTCAGGGGTTGTGAAGAACCCCGTATAGCCTAGAAAGATTTTACGGAAAAGGTCATAACTTCTTCATCCAAACTTCACATGAGGTGAAACCAAGTGCATTGGAAAGCTAATTCAAAGAGCTTTATAGGTCATAGGCCACCCAGTTCATTTTGTTATAAGAGATATACCTATTTAAAATTGACCCTTCAATCGGTACTTGTGAGAAACTTAGCCAGTGGAATTCATTTGAACTTGGCTTGATGTAAGAGGCCCATGATGGCCTTAAACAATAAAAATAAGCTTGAATTGAAGTCTTGAGAGTGAACTTAGCTTGAGCTTAAAGTTCCCATACTTAGAATATTTTTGAGCCAAAAGTAAGTCATACGGTTGCCTATACGACCCTTGAGCCTTCCCACAGTTTGTATGAAGGGCGGTGGCACCAACCTTAGTCAAAATAAATTCCCACACCAAGAGTAAGGAAACACCTAGATTTTTCTTCCAACCATGAGGGCCATATGACTGGCCACATGGCCAGTGGCAAGCCACACAGCCTGTAAACTAGGCCGCACCCTATGCCTTAGTGCCAAAAGCTCCTAAAACATAAATTCAAGGCCAAGTGTTGTTCCACAGGAGGCCACACGGCCAGTGCCAATGCACACGACTCATATGGTCCTCCCTAGGATGACACTAGTCCAAATTTTGTCCAAAATAAACTTTTCAAGTTCCGATGACATTGTACGATATCCATGTCATTACATCACTCCCCCTTGGGAGCATTCATCCCCGAATGTGCAAGAACAAGGCTTGTAAGGCTTGAATTAGAATATGAAACTCCAAAGACAAAATACAATTCATAATTCATCGTTTGAAAATCATCAAGTTGTTAAAACTCATATCAAAACATATTTAAATCATTTTAAAACATCATAAAATAAATTATTTTCGTGCACATGTATTCATGTCGTGTAATGAGACTTAAGAGTGAAAGAATTAGGACCAGTGAGAATAGGAAGAACCCAATACCATAGGCTTAAGTAGATTGGAAGGGATAGAGGTATCGCCACATCCTACTTGATTCCACTCCCCCCATAGCACCTTCCATATGTGATTCCTCTAAAGCACCTTAATCAAAGCCACATCCTAGTTGCGAAGCTGCTTCACTTGTCTTATCCAAAAACTCAACCAGAACTTCCTCATAGGACAAGTTCTATTCCACCTCAACACCTTCCAAAGGCATAATAGCATGAGTATCACCAACCAACTTCCTCAACTTAGACACATAGAAAATTGAATGAATAAAACTTAAACTCAGGTGCAAATCCAATATATGCCACATTCCCAAACCACTTAACAATCTCATAAGGGCCTACATACCGAGAAACATAACTTGCCATCCTTTCTAAAAGACATCACACCCTTCATAGGTAATACCTTCAAATCCACCCAATCATCAATACAAGACTCATGATTCCTCCTTCCAATATCCAATTAAACCTTTGGTGACTTTGAACCATCTTCTACTTTTTCCTAACCAATTCCTCTCTTTCCATAGTCTCCAACACTAAATGCGGGCCTATAAAAGTCATCTCATCTAACTCAAACCATCCCACAAAGACCTACACCTTCTACCACAAAGCCCCAAGCAGTGCCATACCACTCTTAGCATGAAAGCTATTATTGTAAACAAACTCAATAAGTGGTAGATGATCACCCAATTTAATCTTGAATTCGAACACACAAGACCTCGACTTGTCCTCTAAAGTTTGAATTGTCCTCTCGGCTTGCTCAACTGATTGAGGATGAAGAGTGGTATGTACTTCAACTTCATCTTAGGGCCATGCCCCCTTTTGAGATGATTTCCAAAATTGAGTAGTAAGTCGGGTATCGCAATCCAACATAATAAAAGTAGGTACACCATCCAGTCAACCTACTCCAAATAACATAACCTCACATTTCTTTCAACACTAAGAGTAGTCTCAACCGATATGAAGTGAGCCAACTTAGTCATCTGTTAAACAATACCCAAAATTGAATCAAATTGCTTTCGGGTCCGAGGCAAATTGACCACAAAATCCATGTTCGCCTCTTCCCGCTTCCAAGTAGAAATTTCAATATCTTGAGTCAAACCACTGGGTCTTTAGTGTTCTACCCTTGCTTGTTGATAATTAGGGCATTCAGATACAAACTTGGCTATATCCTTCTTCATACCATGCGACCAATACACTTCTCTCAAACCATAATACCTTTTAGTAGATCTCGGTGAACAAAATAATGAGAGTTATGGGGTTTACTCATGATCATATCCTTAAGAACATCAATGCTTGAAACATACTATTAATCTTGGTAATGAATGACAGCATCTCCCCCTTGGGAGAAAATATCTATCTTATTGGCAATTAACCTCTTCAACACCACCAACCCATCTAAGCCACCCGGTAAAGTCTAACAGGAGCGATCTACGTCGATCTTTCAAAGTCTGAAAACTCTCCCCACACTTATGTGACCACACACACTTGGCCCTCCATTAGGTCAACATGGTCAATGAAAGTGCAATAGATGAGAACTCTGAAAACAAACCTCCTATAATAATCAGCCAACCCAAGAAAAATGCGAATATCCGAATGAGCAAGCTTGCTAAGTAATGCATACCCTTCACCAACTCCCGTCTAACCTTATCTACAAGATCAGCTACAATATCCTCCTTGCCTGGATTACATTATGAGCCCAAAAAGTAAATCTCCCTATCCAATAGGGAGAGATGGAGATAGGAAAGCTTAAGACACGTTTCATGGCACGATAAGAATCATCAAAAAGTGAAACATTTCCTAAAATGCCTTGTAGTCTCCTACACATAGATGTGGTGCACTTCACACTCATGAATAAGACTCTACTTAACGTGGCATGTTGGACTCTGATGACTATTTATAAACTCAGTGCTCTGACACCATCTCTATCATGACACAGACCTATGGTCTAGGAGTGACACGACGAATTGGTACCCAAGAGTCCCCAAACATGCTTCAAAGTACCAAAATTTATATCATTGGTTCGGAAGCTCATTCAAAATTAAACACATAGTTCTAAGGGATGGGAAAGCAAGACTCACGCTATGGGATATCTCAGGGAAAGTGATTAGCATGAATTTACATAGCATATAGCACATAAGGACTAAGGGGCAGGTAAGTATGACACAACTATGGGGCCACTTATGGAGCTAGAATCTTTCACATTTCCATATCAAACATACATATATATCATAATTCCCATAATCAATCCATAATAGTCATATCCAATGAACAACATAATCATAAAGTTCAAATACAACACATAACATATAGATCTAACGAGAGTCTATAAGATGTCCAACAAAGCCTCTAGTCATAAGATAAGACAGGGGCCAAGACATGTCCTGAGGTCACCCTAAAAGCTAATAACACAAATAGAAGCAATATAGGTAGAGGAATGATGACTTGTCCGTGGATGATAGGACATACCATAACAAATGTGTCAATTTTGATCTAGCATTCAACTGTGGATGAAAGTAATCTCCAGTCCCTACATGGTGAAATCATATAGGAAAAAGTATGCATTAGTACGTTTGAATATACTAAGTATGTTGGGTGCAATGCATGTAACTTACCAAAACCTACATACAATGTTAGATGGAAAGGGCACATAATATAGAAAGATATATATAGCAAAGAATGTAATATAACAAGATGTTATGAAATTCATGATGCATGAAGTGCAAATAATGCTCATATATATAGTGGGGATGTGACCTCAACCGACATAAGTAAGACCAAGTGAGTTATTACTTGGAATCCGAATGAAATTTCCTCATCTATAAAGAGGTGGTCTACTTGCCAAAGATAAACCATACTCCATCTTACGGGAGCACACCCTATTTTGTATGAAATAACCTTACTTATGGGAACATATCCCATTTCGGATAGGATTTCCACATATAGCATATCATGTCGCATTATACTTCACCTTATGAAAATCTATCCTATTTCGTATGAAGCGACCTTCCTTACGGGAACATATCCCATTTTGGATAGGATTTCACATAACCTATGTTAGGCACATAGTTCTAGGAAAGGGAGAGGGCCCTTGGGGATAGCCCTAATGCCCCCAATCCATCAGTGCTAAGTCGTCATCCCACAAGAATACATATACGTATATATTTACATGCTTTCAAAGAGGCAATAATCATTTCCAAAATTTTTTCAATGCATTCTTAGGCTTAAAGGTCAAACATCATTCATGATAATTCATACTTAGGCTCAAATTCCAAAATTCATAATTCATACCATAATACTTATGCATAAGAATAGCTCATTCGTACGTACATAATGGTTCCCAGAGCTATAATCAATAGACATATATGTGATCACATTCTTGTCATAATCATAATCTTGTCAAAAATTATATACTTAGCATAATTGGGCTTAACCCACATCATAATTTCTGTAAAAATATCATGTCATGAATGCAAATGTCATGAGTGATGTGAGAAAAGTATCGATAATTAAGATTCAATCTAAAATAAATAATATAGTACGAAATTCAAGTGAAAACATAATTAAATTCACATTTAAAATCATAATATAATCACCCATCCATAAACAAGTCTTAAAAAGGATACACATACTCATAATTTCATAAACTCAATGTAAATCATCATGATAGAACTTAAAGTAACTTGAAATCATCAATTATGCACAGCCTATACATCCATTTAATTTAAAAATCCAAATAATGAAAACTCATAATCAAAGAGAGCTTAAATTCATGAAATTTGATTGAAATGATTTGGCTATCCTTAATTGGAAGGAATCAAAGATCAAACCCACATACCTAGACCCAATGAAGAAATCCCAAGAGAAATTTGAAGAAGAAGAAGAGTATTTGTCTTGAATCCCAAGCTTGAATTCCACAGGAGTTCAATAAAAACATCCCTTAAATTTTTCTGTAAAACTTCCACGGCCCTCTCCACGGGTCTTGAGGCCCTTCAGGGGTCATGAAGACCCCCCATATAGCCCAGACTAATTTTATAAAAAAGGTCATAACTTTTTCATCCAAGCTCCAAATGAGGTGAAACTAAGTGCCTTGGAAAGCTAATTCAAAGAGATTTAATTTGATTGGTTGTGGCCACCCAGTTCATTTTGTGATAAGAGATATGCCCATTTAAAGATGAGCCTTCAATCGGTACTTGTGAGAAACTTAGCCAATGGAATTTCTTTGAACTTGGCTTGATGTAGGACGCCCATGATGTCCTTAAACAACATAAATAAGCTTGAATTAAAGGCTTTAGAGTGAACTTAGCTTGAGATTGAGGATCTCATACTTAGAATATTTTTGAGCAAAAAATAAGCCATACAGTTGCCTATAAAGACCTTATGCCTTCCCATGGTTCGTATGAAGTACCGTGGCACCAAATTTAGTCAAAATAAATTCCCACACCAAGAGTAAGGAAACATTTAGATTTTTCTTTCAACCTTAAGGGCTATACGGCTGGCCAAACAGCCAGTGGTAAGCTACACGACTCATGAGCCAGGCGGTACCCCATGCCTTAGTACCAAAAGCTCCCAAAACATAAAAGCAAGGCCAAGTGTTGTACCACTGGAGGTCATACGGCCAGTTCCAAGGCACATGGCTCATGTGGTCCTCCCTTGGATGACACTTGGTCTAAATTTTGTCTAAAATGAAATATCCAAGTTCTGATGATGTCGTATGATATCCGTGTCATGACAAAATTATCCCAAAACTATTTAACTTTCAAAAATGGGAGGGGGTATGTTTTTATCACAATCCATAACACTCGGCTAAATATGTTTGCACCAAATAAGTCATAATCCCAATGTATAACTCCAACAAGAGTCAATGGCTACTCAAACTTTACCAAAGACCATATTCTACACATGCACTCACACACCCAATCGACAATTTGCCCTTAAGAATGTTGTCACTCAATTTATCATCGGGAACTGATGAGCTGTTAAAATATAACACTTTTGATGCTTAAAACTTTGATTTTGTGTGTTCTCAAAGTGATATTAGTAGATTTGATGTGTTCTTATATTTGTTTTGAAGGATTACAGGGTTGGCATAATTTTTGGGCTAATGTACAGAAATTGAAGAATTTACTGTTCTACGACACCCTTCACTGGCCGTGGAAGTTTTCACGAGCTGTAGAGTAGGTTTTGTTGCAAAATCCAATGAAGGGGAGATTTTTTGAGGTTGAATCTATGAACATGCAGATGAGCCGTAAAACATTATACGAGTCATAGAGTAATGTCATACCCTAAGGATCAGAAAGAGAGGAGTTGCTAAAAAATTATTAGATGAAACCCTTCACGGGCCGTAGAACGTTATATGGCCCGTATATGGGTCTCCTAAAAGTCAACCCCATATTTGCTTATGGAATCCACGAAGCCTTGATTACAGGCTATAGAACTTTAAATGATGAATTATTAGTAAAAATGGGGTTTAGGCACCATGGGTGGAAGGAGCCAATGAGTGAACACCACATAACTTAGCTTTTGTAGAGTTCTAAAAGAAGACTCTAATGGAGATTTAAAGCTTGGGTGAGATTCTTGAAGAAATCCTTGAGATTGACCTTGAGTTTGAGACTTGAATTTAGGGTTAGAAATGAGTCTAAGTGTTTGGGAAAATATTGGGGAATGTTTTGGGTGATATGAGGGTGAAACAAGGCTAAATATAGGTGAAAATACATTTGAAAAAACTTAGATCCAACACTTAGAAAAATCTAGGTGAACAAGGAAAAGACAGTGCAGAAATAACAACTCTCTGAGTCGCGGAGAGGTTGTGGATGCCCACTGGAAATTGCACCAAGCAAAATTTCATAATTTGATTACTTTGCTTTAAATTTGAGTTTAGACCCTTTTCACCCTAATTTGGACCCCCTGAACAAGAATATGAAGTCAAATTTTTGAAAATTCCAAATGAATTTTTAGATGTACGAAAACTAAGATTCTAGGCACTTCCGAGGCACGTTTTGGGAACTTCTTGGTGTCGTTTCATCGACCCTAACCTTGGTTAGGTTATATTTCTTTACAACTACCACTTTAACCTTAAAAAAGGAGGTGTATATTTGGCAACACCAAGATTTTGCTGCTGTTTTTAGGGAGTACAACTAGACTTATTTAATTTGAGTAGTTCAGGAGTTGATCCTTATTTTCCTCATTTTATCTTTTTGTTGTTTTTGTTTCAGCGTGCACGTGTAGTGTATGCACAACACGTGCAGTCGAGGCATTTTTTTTAACTTTGTTTGACCTAGAGATCCAAAGAACGTTGAGAAGAATGGCCCAGGACAATGCGAACAACACAGCTAATGCAACTTTGAACTAGAATAAGAATGATAATAACCCACCTCTGCTTGAGGAAATTGATCCACAGCCATAGGATCTTAATGCCGAAGCTCGTACATGGAATCAATATTGTCTTAACATTATAGATGCCACTGGAGCTATTATGTTACCGCCACTATCAGATGATAAAAAGTTCATTGTTTCGAGTGGGTTACTTCAAATGTTGCAAAATCATGGGTTGTTTGGGGGCCTACCATAAGAGGATCCCCATACCCATTTACACAATATTATGTTTGTCCGTAAAAGTGTAATGGGAAACCAGAATCTATCTATATATGTTGTTGGGATTCATGTCTTTCTAATGTCTCTAACAGGCAATGCAAAGCTATGGATATCCGAGCTCCCATACAGTTCAATCACCAGCTGAGCTGAATTGCCGAAAGCCTTTTTGGAGAGGTTCTTCCCGAGATCAAAGAAGCTCAAGTTAAAAGACCAGATCAATAACTTCGGGCAACTTCTTGGTGACTCGATCAATACTATATGGGAAGGTTCACAAAGCATTTGAGGAGTGTCCCTGGCCACAAGATCATGGATGATGCTCTAGTGGAGATCTTCTACCACGCCCTGGACAAGAATAGCCAAGGATGTACTGATATCATCATGGGTGGTGCATTTTTAGATCAACTATTTTCAAGGGTTATTGAGATGCTGCAAAAAGTGGTCAAGTCGAATCATGCATGGGGAACAAGGGACTGGTTGACAACAAAGAGCTTATGTGCAGTCAGTAAGAGCTTGCTCAGATTAGTACCAATGTGGAGTTGTTGATGAAGCAGAATAAAGAATGTGTGAATGTAGTTGCTCATTTGCCTGCATGATTGCACCTATGTACAAGGAGCCTTACTATGAGGAGGACACTTGCTTCACTAATCAGATGGGGAATTTTCAAACCAATGCCCAAGGGTCCAATCAGGACTATTGGCGCCAAGGTCAAGGAAACCAAAGTCGGAACTATAGCAGGGATGGCACCTTCAGAGACAACGTGGATGTTACTATGACATAAGCAGGGGCCAGATAGAGATGATGCACTACAAGAAAACTGTGAATTACATGGGGATCTTAGCTAGGGAAAGTTTTTGTAGGAAATACATGCAAAAAATATAAAATCATCAACATTGTTCTATATTAATTGTGAATGACATTTTCCTAACAAATTTCGTAGGTTAATCTGGCGCCATATTGCACAAATTTCGTACTTACAATATTACCTAGGAAAATGCATCGGCGGGTATATCATCCCTAGTAAATCTGTAGGTACATGAATAAATATATCTTTTAAAAAATAATCTTTTAATCCACAAAAAAATCCCTAGGTAATCTATCCTTTGGATTTACATTGAGATATCTTGGTGAAAATATATGTGGAAATTTATTTAGGGATTATTTGTTGCGAATTTAACTTGGAACTTGTACTTGGGAATTTAGCTACAAAATTTATTACGTGGGAAAATATTTGGGAATTTTATGTGTTGCTATGAGTTTTAGCTGGAAGTTATTTCTTGGGGATTTACATAGAATTTTTGTGACTTAAATTTTTTATGCAATGTTATTAACTATAGCTTTAGTGAGAAAAATTATAAATATGATTTTTTTCCTTTCACACTTACTTTTTATATTTATATTTTTTGGAATATTTTTCCTTATTCAATTAAAAGAATTAGTGAGGTAATTAAATATTATAAATTTTAAAAATAACAAATCATGTAAAGGGACACTAGTAACATCAATAATAATTTAAATAGAAAACAATGGTAGAATAGAAGAATAATAAACATAAAATAAAAAATAATTTAAGCATTAACTAGTAGAGACAAGAAATCAACAAAAGATATGCATTTTAATTGGAATGAATCAACCTTGACTCGTTATTGATATCGAGGAATGATCATCACCAAGAAATTAAGAAGGTGGAAATTCATTTGTCTAAGATATAGAGAAGGACTCAAATAGAGCTTTTCAATTGGTTAGTTTCAATACAATTGTAAGGCATATCACTTAAAAATAATGTACTTCAACGTACACTTATTAGGAGTTATTTTGTCTGCGATTTAAGGTATAATAATCTCGAGATAACATAAAAAGATTATTGTATTTTGTATTTGATTTGATATATATATATTAGGTAGTCTTAAAATTATTTACATGATTCTGAAATAACTAATCCCATAAAAACTTGTTCCTAACTAAGTGACCCATTATAACCTTATGCTCTAAACTTTCAATATTTTCTTAGAATATATTTTTCACTATATAATATTACAAGTAATGTTTTTCCCTCAATACTACAGGTAATTTTATTTGATGTTTTTATATTTTAAAACTGTTTTACATATATGAATGAAACTATACATAAAAATTAATAAAAAATAGATAAGTAATTATAACACGAGTATTTGGCAAAAATATTAAAAGCTGAAATGTTTCCCTCCTTCAGTTCCTCCCATTGACAGCTCATTCCATCAAAATATTACTCTCAAGACTCTTCAACTTCACTTCAAGTCCTCCTATGCGTTTGTCAAATCTCTAAGAAGGCAACGAAGAAAATCCAAAATCAAAGTTTGATTTGCTCCATATTTTCCTAAAATCAGAGGTAAATGTGCAAACTAAAAAATCTTTCATATTTATATTTAGTAGATATTCAATTTTGGTACTCTAATTTTGTGGCCGATCTGTCTTAGTAGATATTTAATAGGTTTCTTCTCTAATGATTCATTAAGTTGTTTCCAGCTTACTTCTAATGATTCATTAAATTGTTTCCATCTTACTATATATTAAACCACTGATTGTTGAATACTTTTGTGTTATCAATTGAAGTATTAGAATTTCAGAAATCTATTGATAGAGCCATTTGAATGGGGTATTTTTTCTTCTTTTTGTTATTGCTTAGAGTAAAATCTTTTCTACATAATGTTTTAAACTTGGACAATTTTCTACTTCTATAGATTTAGAATTCATAATAAGAACTTTGATTAATTTGAGTTGTAACTAAATTCTGTAGAATTAGTTTTACTTGATTTTTTACTTATATATCTTGACTCCTTTTTCTAAAAAAAAATGAAGTGTTAGATTTTCAGAAAAATTGTTGGCCGAATAGCTTTGGGAAGTTTTCGTCTTCCTCATTGCTAATAGTTGCTTAAATAATTTTGTGGTGTTTTGATACTAAATTCATATTCTTAAGGTAAAGAGGTTGATTGTGCTTCATATCCCTCAATCCCTTTTAAATTTTTTACTCGAAGCACAGGTGTATCCTGTTTCATTGAAAAATTACTCCAAGTATATTTCTTTTACTAAAAGAGTGAAAAGTTAATTTAAATAGAAAATTATCTAGTATATGAGTTATATTATTATGTGATTAAATATAAATATGTACTCCCTCTGTCCCATTTTATATGGAACCCTTTCCTTTTTGGTCCGTCCCAAAAAGAATGTCACCTTACTCTAACTTGAAACAATTTAACTTTAAAATTCTCCCTTTATCCTTAATGAAATGATTCCCAACGACACAAATATCTCAGAATAATTTTAGACCACAAGTTTCAAAAGTCTTACTTTTTTTCTTAAATACCATGTCAAGTCAAAGGGTGCCACATAAAATGGGATGGAGGGAGTACTATATCTTTTGGCTTAGAAAATAAATATTCCAGAACATCAAAAATGGATTGTAAATAGACTTGTTCCTGGTCAAATGGCATATGTTGTCACGACCCAACCTATGGACCGTGACTGGCACCCGTTTGGGGCGCCCGAATCACATAACCGAATCAGATTTCAAAATAAGTTACTATTCATTTTGTAAAAATTTTAGCATAGTTTCCTCTATATTACTGACTAGCCACCTGAAATAGAAAAGTCCAGCGAACCAACAGAGGAGTCACAACATATACACATACATTTGCGGGCCGACAAGG
>DF368289.1:5075-17420 GCA_000787875.1 Solanum virginianum
TATAAATCAGAGTAATAACTGAAGCAAAATTATAGTAAACCGGTGCATATCCAAAACATCCAAAATACTCACTTTCCAGAATGTATACAGTGTATGAACTGAGGGATAACTGAAACAAAAGTACAGAAATCAAGTGCATATCTAAAAATATCAAAATGTCTACTTTCAAGATTCCAATCATGCATAGGCACAAGAAATATGGTCACCCGTCTGTCAATGGTGCCATAACACCAGAAAGTTGCAAAATCTTTGAATTCCTGTCAGATATCAAATACAGGATAGGTGAGCCAGGCGTTACGTATCGCCGTCCCCGTACTTACCCAGCCCATACCATAACCAGAAATAGGATAAGTGAGCCAGGCGCTACGTATTGCCGTCCCTGCACTCACCCAACCACAACATAACGCGTAAGTGAGCCAGCTGTTACATATTGCCATATCCCTGTACTCCCGCGCCAGTGAGCCAAGTGTTACTTATCGCCATATCCCTGTACTCACATATCATACATCACAACACAGAAATAGCATAAGTGAGTAAAACAAAGACAACAATTAATACAATTAGAGAAGACATTAAATACATATTTATACATAGTAGAAACTACGAATCCAACTGACCCAATAATCCCCATACTCACCCAACGTAGCATAGCACCCAACACCATATAATGGGCAAGTAAGCTAGGTGCTACATACTGCCGTCCCTGTACTCGCTGCCCAAATTCGACATAACCCCGGAGTGTATCAAAATACACACGATAATTAATCAGCCCGAGAACCGGTGAATGATATCAAGATGGGCACGAGCAGAGTAGTGAGTAATCATATGCATAAAAATCAGGATCATAAATCCAAAAGATATGTAAAATACTCATATCTGAAATCAGAATAATATTTATTACAACTCCTTTCAAAATTTACCAAAATCGCATAAAAGGATGGTGCGGGACCCATGGCCAGTGGAAACCCAAACTGGCCCAACCTACAGAGAACATACTAATCCTAAATCATACAAACTCCTACAAGGCATTTCAAAACCGTTTCCAAGGCAATTCGAGCTTCCTATAAAAAGTTACAGACATTTATAGTTTCCAAAATCATTAAAACATAAATTCTTGCAAAATTTATCAGACTTTTACATATTCTTACAAATTTTAAAAAAATATAGGAAACAATATTAGGAAAAATTTACATAAGAGTGCCAAGGAACAAGGATGAATCATACATAAACTCGGATTGCGAGAATAGAGTTCCCTCGGGGATCATATCAAAGCCTAATTTGAACTAGGACATGCCAAAAGGAAAGGGGGTGCTTTACATACCTTAAACGTCCTCCAATCCAATCCAAATGCAAACTCAATCCAACTTAAGCTTTGGGACGTCTAAAGTCTACAAACGATTCATAATAAGGCCACACAATTAGCTAAGGACTTCTTGGCGTTAAATTCCAAATTCGTCCTTAATGTTACGAAAAATTTGGCAACATTTTCCCTTAAAATAAGCCACCCCGAGAATCTATGTTGGCTTAATCAATAAACAACAACCTAATAACATCAAGAATCAATTCCAATGCCAATATAACAACAATAACTTCAATTATCATCATTTAATCACAATTGCAAAACCGAACAGCATACCAACATTTACATAAAGATGATTTCCATCAATTCCTTCACACTATAATAATCATATCATGCCAATCAAGCATCAATTCATCATTTTTATACATATACCACACAGCCACACCCAACATACATATAATTCCTTTCCAACCTTCCATATTTCATAATTTTCCTTCATTTTAAGATACTACAACATATATACAACCTTCACAACACATAAAATAACATTAAACCATTCATTTTCCTTTCAACATCACACTTGAGCTAAGGTTTCCAAAGATGAAGAAAAAGATGTTTTCTTGCTCCAACAACACCTTCAAGCTACTTAGGGGACTCAATATAGTAGGCTTGTAACATCAAAATAATTTTGGAGTGAAGAAAAATGAATTTCAATTTTTCCAAGTCATGGCAGTAAGTTCTTCAAGTTTTTCCAGTGTTGCTTTTCTTTTTCTAAGTCTCTTTTTTTTTCTAAGTAAGAATGAAAGAAGATAAGGAAATAATATGATAAATCTTATACACACATATATTTATATATATATCAAGACTTGCCAAGTGTACCACACTTGGTCCAATTGAAACTCAACACCAATCAAGTGGGCCCCACCTAATCTTCAAGAACCATCTTTCAAAAATTAAGTTGCCAAGTGTACCACATTTGATCCAATTGAAACTCAACACCAATCAAGTGGGTCCCACCTAATCTTCAAGAACCATCTTTCAAAAATTCCACTTTGGCCCCAAACTTTCCAATAATGCCACTTTGGTCCCAAACTTTCCAATAATACCACTTTGGTCCCAAATTTTCATAACTGTTCCAATGCATGAAATGCGAGCTCTAATAGTTATATTAAATAGAACAATACTATAATAGCACTATTATTAGAAATAAATATAAAATTAGATAAACATCTCAAAGCAAAAGACGAAGTAGCAGAACAACCAAGAAATACTGATGTAGACGAATTAATAGTTCAATTAAAAAATATAGAAATAACACCTCAAAGCTGACTAGAAAACCTCAACTATGGACCTTTTTCCAAGTAGGACAAGAACAACTGAAGAAAGACCAAGAGTAAGTTTTTCAGACAATAAAATAGGAAATAACCTTCTAACAAGAATCCTATCACGAGGTAGACAAGAAAGTCAAAATCAAGAATTAAATCAGGTAATCGACATAGACAGGAACTTAAAAATTTTCCAACAAAACTAATTAAAATTATTAAATCCTAAGATATTATATAATACAAAATTTTTCTCAAGATATACTCAACTATATAGACATTATCGAGAAGAGCAATTATCAGCCATAGGAAACGAGACAACAGCAATACATCTAATTAATCCAGAATCATTTAAAACAATAATAAATACTAGAATGACTCTCATGCACATCAGATTAATTGTAATTGGATTAAAAGGACTAATTAGAAAGAACTTAAGCACTAAAGTATTAATTGTAATATATGATGATAGATGGTCTGATCTAAAGAAATCCATCATAGGATTAACCGAGGTAGATATGATGAACAATGGAGGAATATTCTATATTAGCCCCGATTTCATGCTAAACTTGACAGAATTCGTAAAAAATATAAAAATAGGAATATAGACTAAAGATTATGAAGAAATGGAGAGAGGTAATAATCTATTAGTGTGTGTAGGATTTAGAGGGAAAATGGGCCTTAGTAGTGATACAAAATTTAGGATTAAGATAGATGATGTAGTTGAAGTAATGGGTGATAAAGGAATAAAGCTGATAAAAACCAATAAAACTAAATCCAGAAGAATATGCAGGGTTAGAATGAAATTTAGAAAAATTTAACAAGAAAACAACAATGGTACAAGATTCACATTTGTTGTATACGAATACTAAAGGAGAAGCATCTATAAGATTCACTGACTACAAATATACTATGAAAAAGGAGTTAGATGAAAAAATCAACACAACCATAGAAATGATGAATGTAGAAATATTAGAAGATAAATTTAGGGTAGATGATGCCTTGAAAAAGGCAAAAAGACGGTATGAAGAGAATACAAGTGCAACATTTAAGTGTAAAGCGTGTAAGTTAGGAGCAATGTGTAACGACCCCAAAAAGTGCCCAAAAATGTGCCTCGAAAGTGCCCGAAATTATAATTTCCATATACCTAAAAATTCATGCGTTATTTTAAAAATCTGACTTCATATTCTTGTTCAGGGGGAAAACTTGAGTGAGAAATGGGTCTAACCCAAATTTTAGAGCAACCGTAGCAAAATTCAAAATTTTAAAGTGTCAAATTCCAATGTGCATTGCGCGTTCTTAGCGCGACACTCCTCCGTGTTATTTTGTCAACCGTAGCAAAATTCAAAATTTTAAAGTGTCAAATTCCAGTGTGTAGTGCACATTCTTAGCACGACACGACTTTGTGTTATTTTTATCTAGTTTTTATTATCCTGTCCAAGGCCTTTGGGTCTTGGACCTAGGCCTTTGGTTCTTAGGCCTAAGCCTTCCCACACGTGAAAATATTTGTACTTAGCCATATTTTGCCTTCATATCATATAAGAGATTTCCCTAATACTCACTTAAACAGTAGTCTTATATTTCTCTCAAATTTCAAGTGCTAAAACCCTCTCCGGATCTTAAGGATTGCACCCAAGCTTCAAGTCTCCATCTCCAATCTTCATTAATTTCATCTCCAAAGCTAAGGTTAATAGGTTTCTTTCATGGGTTCCTTCATGATACCTAAGATTTCTTTTACTCTAATTTGCATGATTTAAAGTTGATTTATAAATGAGTCTTTATTATTATAAAATTCACTGCACACTATGTTAAGGTTTATTAAATTATGACTATTTTACCATGTTTTGAGCTATGAATCTAAGATTTATTGAAAGATTTGAGAAAGGGTTTTGATGTAAATTTCTTAAAGGTGTTACCAAGTATCTATTGAAGGTTTTACCTTGAATTTTCTAGCATGATTTCACTCTTGAATTGCATGATTTTACACTAGCATTACACACCCGCCAAGTGTTTGATAAAATGCCTTTTTAAGGATCTTTAAGTTTTGATGATCTGTTGATTGAGTTATGATTCAAGTGACTCTATGATGATTATGAACATTCTAAAGATGTGTGTAAATCATGAAAATGTTGATGATGTTGTAGGGCCAGATTAAAGCCCTTTTTCTAAGATTATACCTCTTGTGAGCCTTTGATGTTAATGTTATTGAAAGGATAATTAATGATGACCCATTCTTATGATTGAACTTAGGCTCACCATTTGAGGTCAATGATGTTAAGAGCTACTCATGCCATGTCTCTATATTTTTTACAAGTTATTAAAGTATGATTATCTTATATATTCCATGGTATTAGACTTAGCACAGAGTAGAACAGAAGTGAGTCCCCAAGTCCTAGAACTACGTGCCACCATAGGTGAAGGGATTAGAGTCGAGTCCCTAAATCTCTAAGAGGCGAGTACCCTAAGTATGAAGGCTTAAGGTGAGTACCCGAGTCCAAGAACTAGAGGTGAGTACCTGGTTCACATAAGGCTTAGTGGATCCACTTAGTCATTAGGAGGTTCACCTTAGCAAGTAACTTTCCCCTCTCTTCTGGTGTAGGGTTAACATCAGAATTCCAAGTTATAGCTCGCTAGGTCTTATGTTATGTTAGTTTAGGTTTCTTCCCACACTTATATATTATGTTCTATGCAAGATTAATAATTTGTAAAGCATGATTTACTTAAGTATTATTCATACATGCCATATTGTTATTATGTTATCTATTGCTTATAATTATGCATTTTGATTATAATGCCTATATCTTGATGCATTGCATGGAACTTCATATTGTTATTATGTTATCTATTGCTTATAATTATGCATTTTGATTATAATGCCTATATCTTGATGCATTGCATCCCATATATTTAGTATATTCGAACATACTAACGCATACTCTATGCCTACATGATGTTACCATATAGGAACCAGAGCTCTATTTGATCATCTTCCTCCCCTACATGGCTAGAAGGTTTTTTCAAGTTAGCTTCTAGTGCATCCTCATGTCTGGGGACAATATCTATCTTCTATTATTCTTATGCTTAGACTATATCTTGTATATTTTGGAGTACTTATTATCATTACTATAAGGGTGAGCCCGGTTGCTTGTCTTTGCCTTTGCTCTTATCTATGTAGTAGAGGTGTTGTTGGACATATGTTGTATTTATGCTATAAGTCTCGTTTCTCTTGTTTGTTGATGTTTACGATATGGAAATTTACCCTTAGCCCTAATTCCCTGTTTTGATGTTTATCTCTTATTGTCATTCTAATTGCTTTCGCATCCAAGGATATGTAATAATATGCTATGATGCTTGTTTGGGGTCCCTTCAAGTTCCTCATTCGCTGGTACATCTAGGCCCTAGGCTTGGGTCATGACAAAGATGGTATCATAAAACTAGGTTGGTAGATCCTCGGAGTCTTACTTGTTTTTTAAACCCATTAGATTAGAGTATTATTCATGCTTGTGTTATGTACCACAACCATGAGTAGGAGGCTATGAGACGTTTTAGGAAATATTTTCCTTCTTCATGTTCTAAGTCATGCTATAGAGTTGGAGTAAGTTTTCCCCCCTAATGATTGTTCTTTGCTCTTCTAGTTGATCATGCCGCTTCAAAGAGGAAGGGACTTGATATCATACTTGGGATGGAATGGTTGTATGCATGTTGTGTCTTCATGGATGGTAGGACCTGCAACGTTAGATCCTGACTCACTAATGAGCCCGTCTTTGAGTGGGAGGTTGTCAAGAGGTAGCAGAGGAGGTAGGTCCATTTCTTGTCTTAAGGTACAATTGATCCCTAATGGTTGCATTCATCATCTTGAGAGAGTTAGGGGTGTTGAACCTAAGGTATTTTCTATTGAGATGTTTTTGGTAACCAATGGGTTCTTGAGAGTCCTTTCCAATATTTTGAATTTGGCGTAGTGTCTTTTCGTTTGACTAGTGTACCGACTATGCCTATAAGTCTCATGAATAAGATCTTTATTCCCTGCTCTATTAGGATTATGGTGGTTTTGGTATGATGGTTCGTTTCCCTAAGTGAGAAAGTGCATATGAGTCATTTAAGGGTAGTACTACAAAGTTTAAGGAAGAAAGATAAAGGCTAAATAGGAGAAATGGGAGTTTAGGTTGTAAGATATTGCCTTCCTAGGTCGTGTAGTGCGAGGTGATGGTATTAAGGTGGACCCTAGTAAGACGAAGGTGATTAGAGATTAGCCTAGACCTTGACTTCATTAGATATTAGGAGCTTCTTGGACTTAGTGGGCTATTGCTGGAGTTTGTGAATAGGTTCCCTTCTATTGCTTCTCCTATGACTTAGTTGACCCTAAGTAAGGCCAATGTTGTGACCAAACTTTTGAGTAGGGTGATTTGATAGGTACGAGAGTTGCTATTTCTTGTGTTATTCCTTTGTGCTAATAGGACCCATGTGTGTGCCCCGGAAGGCTAGTATTGAGTAGGGTGATATGATAGGTACGGGAGTTGCTATTTCTTGTGTTATTCTTTGTGCTAATAGGACCCATGTGTATGTCCCGAAGGGTTACGTGAGTCTATTGTGGCTAGGAGGGGTCTATAGGGGTAGCCCCATTTGCATGAGGTGTTGTTTTATGGTCTGGTTGAGCTTGGCATAGTGGGTTTGGAGGTCTAGGGGTGGATTGGTTACATGCATATCATGCTTTCAATAAGTGTAGAACCTGTAAAGTTGTAATATGATGGTTAAGGATGGTCGATCTATTTGGTCAACTACGATGGGTTAGTTACTTCTCTAAGATTGATCTTTAGTTCGGGTTTTGTCCACAAGTGAGGATGAGGGTCAGTGATATTCCTAAGTGTCTTTCTGTACTAGGGGTGAGCATTTGAGTATTGTTAGAGTTGTTTGGTTATCTTATGCACTGGCTGTGTTTATGAGTTTCATGAATAGGGTTTTAAAACCCTACCTTGACATGGTGGTGGTCCCTAGTGGTGGTGCATTGATTTAACTGAAGCTTGTCAATCATTTGGGTGTAATGTTGCAAGTCTTGGATGATAAGGGGTTGTTCGCTAAATATGATAGGTATGAATAGAAGATAACAAGAAGGTGGTTAGAACTCCTTAAGGATTATGATGTAAGTATGCATTAATTTCCCCGACAAGGCTTATGTTATGGTCTGTGCTCTAAGTGGCCTAGCATGTGCTGATGGTGGTGGCAAAGAGGTGACTAGAGAGGTCCACTGGTTGGCTAGGTTGGGGGTTAAGTTGGAAGAAGTTGAGCATGGTGGTGTAGTATTCTTGATGCTTTCAAATCTTCTTTGGTTGGAGAGGTCTAGATTAAGAAAGACCATGATTTCATCTTATTAGGGTTGGAAGTTTTGGGTGAAGAAATGATAGAGTGGAGGTTGTCTCCCAAGGGGGAGAGGGTGGTTTATGATACTAAGTGGACTAGGTTGGTTTAAGGTTGACAATTGAGTTTAGGATTGTGAGCCGTTGTAGGATGTAGAGTAGGGTTGGTAAGGTTGCTTAAGGATTGGAATTACCTAGAGATATGGTTATGGTTTGTCCGATTTTCATGCTTTTGGATTGAGGGGATGTGTTGGTGATTCTAGAATCATAGAACTCTTTGAAGTTGCAGGTTTTGTGGGGGATAAGTTGGCTTAGGAGAAGGTCCTAGTGGAGGTAATGGATGGAAGGGATGAAGAAATTGATTGATGAGGACATAATATTCATCAAGGCCCATTGAAAGAATCGCCAAGTCGATAGTGCCTCCTAGGGAGCCGGAGCGGGCATGGAAAAATGATATCCATACCTCTTTCATTCTATTCAAGCATATGGTATCATGCCAAACCCTTTTTGTGATTTCATGTCTCATGTTCCAACCCCTAAGTCATTGCATGCATTCATATTTACATTGAAAAGGATCATGGTGATTTTACACTTATGTTGAGATTTTTAAAATGGTGTTTTAAGTGTGTTGTTGCATTCTTGTTGGGACTAGTCTCTTTATGATTACTCTTCTCTTGTACATTTCTTAGACATTCAGGGACGAATGTTCCCAAGGGGGAGATATTGTAACGACCCCAAAAAGTGCCTGAAAATGTGGCTCGAAAGTTCCCAAAATTGTACTTCCCATATATCTAAAACTCCGTGTGTTATTTCAAAAATTCGACTTCATATTCTTGTTTAGAGGGCAAAATTGAGTGGGAGATTGGTCTAAGCCGAATTTTAGAGCAACCGTAGCAAAATTCAAAATTTTAAAGTGTCAAATTCCAGTGTGCAGTGCGCATTCTTAGCGCGACATGCCTCTGTGTTATTTTTGTCCAGTTTTTGTTGTCCGGTCCAAGGCCTTTGGGTCTTTGACCTAAGCCTTCACACACATGAAAATACCTATACATAGCCATATTTTACCTTCATATCATACAAGACATTTCCCCAATATTCACTTAAACACTTAGTCTTATATTTCTCTCAAAATTCAAGTACCAAAACCCTCTCTGGATCTTAAGGATTGCACCCAAGCTTCAAGTCTCCATCTCCAATCTTCATTAAGTTCATCTCTAAAGCTAAGGTAAGTGGGTTCCTTTCATGGGTTCCTTTCACCTATGATACCCAAGCTTCCTTTTACTCTAATTTGCATGATTTGAAGTTGATTTACAAATGGGTCTTTATTATTATGAAATTCACTGCACACTATGTTTGGCTTAATGAAATTGTGACTATTTTACCATGTTTTGATCTATGAATCTAAGATCTATTGAAAGATTGGATGAAGGGTTTTGATGTATATTGCTTGAGGGTGTTACCAAGTAACTATTGAAGGTTTTACCTTGAATTTTCTAGCATGATTTCACCCTTGTATTGCATTGTCACGACTCAAGCCTAGGGCCTAGACGTGACTAATGAATGGGGAACCCGGAGTAACCCGAAACAAGCCTCATAGAATATCATTAGACATCCTTGGTCGCAGAAGCAATTAAAATGATGATGAAAAATAAGCATAAACAAGGGAATTAAGACTAAGGATAAACCTTCATATCATAACATCAAGAAACAAGAGAGTCAAGACACATAAAATAGATACATAATATGTCCAACAACACCTATACTGCATAGATAAGAGTGGGGGCCAAGATAAGCAACTGGGCTCACCCTCATAGTTAATACATAACCAAAAGAAAGATAGTCGTAATACATAGCAAGAGTTAATAAGCAATATTCCTGAAGTAGAGGACTCACTAACAAGCTCGTAGGACAATCGAACTAGCCACGTGGAAGAGGAGGATAATCAAGCGGTGCACCAGTTCTACTTTCCAATGAGCTTTATAAGTATGTAAGTTGCCAAGATATGGGAAGTTTAGTATTTAAAGCTAATGACTAAAGTTTGTTGAATTTGCTAATCACATAAGTTTGGTCCGTTTGCAATTTATGAATTTTGATATGTCCGAAGTGTGGCTCATGTAATTTGTTAGCCATTAATATGATTAGTTCGCTAAACCCCGAATATGAACTTGAGCAAATTTTTGCATAAATACTATTTTGAATCCTCATAAGCATATGTTTTCAAACTTTGGAAATCTCAAAATGATTTATTGTACCTTGTAGTTTGTTTTTCAAAGACTAGATGACAAGTTTCACCATTTTGAGATTTTGATAGGTATTTTATGCATATAACTTCACATGACTCTATTCGTGCCCGTTATAACTTCGTTCACTGGTTCCCGGGCCGGTTATGATCGTTCATAATAAACTATATATATATATTTCTAAAGGTGGCTGAATACGGTGGGGTTAGCTCGGCCCCAGCTCCACTTAGTTGGTGACATGGTGAGGTTGGGCCTTTGGTTTGGTGGCTATAAGCCACATTTACTACAGGATACGTGAGTTCAGGGACGCCGGCTCACCTATCCCACATGTATGATTTGTGTCGGAGCTTTTGTTTGGCAATTTGAACCTTTCGGTGTGATACTGTGGTATGGCGCGAGTTTGGGGGTCGCCATCGTTACTGTCCGTTACGCATCCATTTGTTAGTTTGAAAATGAAAGGTAATATTTTTTTTCTATGCTTGCATGAAGGATTGATCACTACCCCCTCTGTTCATTTTGTTACTTTAAGTATGATTCCCTACCTACTGCTTTACATATTCGGTACGTATTTCGTATTGACCCCCTTCCTTCGGGGGCTGCGTTTCATGCCTACAGGTACAGATGCGCAGAGTAGCGAGGCTCCAGCTTAGGACCCCAGCTTGCAGTTTAAAGAGCTCCTTTGCTTCGGAGCTACTTTTGGTATACTTACTATTTTATTATGTTATACTTTATTCACTTTGGGTACGACGGGGCCCTGTCCCATCTTGTCTGTCAGTGTATCTGTATAGAGGTCTGTGGACTCCTGTGAGTATGGGTTGTGTCAGTCCATTTGTATATTATGCTTGTATGATGAGTATGAGAAATATTTCAAACAGTTTGGATATTACGTTTGTATGCTGTGTTTGTTGGGCAGTTTAACCGCAGCAGTGACCTTGTCAGCCCGCGTATATATGGATATGTCTGTTGATCTGTTGGTTCTGTCTGTTGGTACCTTTTGTTTTCAAGTGGCTAGTCAGTAAAACAGGGGAGACTCTGTCGAAATTTTTATAAACGATATACGACATATATTCTGAGTTTGGCTTAGTAGTGTTGTTCAGGTGCCCCAATCGGGTACCAGTCACGGCCCATAGGTTGGGTCGTGACACTAAAAAATGAAATGGCCCTCTAGGGGCGAATGGAAAATGAAATGTCCCTCTAGGGACAAATGGAAAACGAAATGGCCCTCTGGTAATGGTCCCAAGTAAGTGCCAAATAGCTCTTATAATTACGGCTAGCAAGAATAAAGTCCCTTACTGACATGGCTGATTCCAAAGACTTTATCAGCCCAAACTTTACCCCAAATATATTAACCATCACAGGAGAATCATACCATAATATAGAATCAAGATCAATTAATGCATACACATCTCGAAAGAAACTAATAATATACCTGTGACCACATTCGACGACACCTCGTGATCTTGACGATGGGCCAAAACATAAGTGCGGTGCGACGGACCACTAGACCTTGGGACTCTACCACGACCCTTACCATGGCCTACTAATGCCGACATACCTCGCCCCGTAGGGCGCATAGCTACTGAGGCTGGAGATGAACCACCTGATGACCCAGTAGACTGAAAAAATCTGCCTGCACCTCTTCTGACTAGGCAGTCCCTCAACTTGTGGCCCTAACGGCCACACCTGAAGCAAACGCCCGTGACATGATAACATTCTCCGAGATGCCGTTTCCCACAATATGAACACCGGGGTCTGAGTGGTCTGGACTGGCTGCTGGGTTGTCTTCCTCGATACTCCTCTGCACGCCCAGACAGTCTGGCCCTCTTGTGTTGACCTCTATTATCCACCATATCAACCTGACGCCCCCTGCGGTGGTCTTCCATTCCCCGAGCGTGGACCAGGATCCGGACATTATCTCTACCGATATGAGTTGCTTCTCGCATCTCTCCAGTTCTTATACCCAGCTGAGGGGTTGGAGGCTCTAGTACTCGATCCTCAAAAGCTGCCGGGGGCGCACTCTGGGCACGAACCCTAGTAATCACCCGAGCTCTACTAGTTTCACATGTTACTGCAACCTTGCCTCGCTGAACAGCGGGGGTCTTTCCTGGAGGCATCATTGAAAGCAAAGCATAATG
>DF368287.1:1303-17423 GCA_000787875.1 Solanum virginianum
ATCTGAAGCTATTGTGTGTATATGCTTTGGTTGTATGCTCTGGACACCCCCCTCGGGTGTTAGTCACGACCTGTAAATCGGGTCGTGACATGTGGTTACCTGTAAGGTGAAGTATGGCTTATCTTTGGCAAGTAGACCACCTCTTTACCAATGAGGGGATTTCATCGAGATTCCACGTAATACCTCGCATGGTGTTACTCATGTCGATTAAGGTTGCATCCCCACTATATATATGCATCATTTGCATATCATGCATCAAAATTTTCATAATATCTTGTTATATTACATTCTTTGCTATATATATCTCTTTCTATATTATGTGCTCTTGTCATCTAACTTTGCTATGCATATTTTGGTAAGTTCATGCATAGCATCCCGCATACTTAGTACATTCAAACGTACTAACACATACTCTTTCCTACATGATTTTACCATGTAGGGACCGAGGACCTTGACCATCCACGTTCGATGCCTAGCTTGGATTCCAAATTTACTTGTAGTGATAAGTCCTATCATTCAAGGACAAACCACTATCTATCTATCTATATTACTTATTTCACTTTATGTTCTTGAGGGTTAGCCTAGGATATGTCTTGGCCCCCGACCCATCTATGTAGAGACACCGTTGGACACATTGTAAACCTCTTTACATAGATACTATGAGTTATGGTTAAGTCTATGTGATGTAATTGGTTATCTTTGACTATGGATATGTGACTTCATCTTATATTGATGGAAAGATCCTAAGTCCCAAATTACCGCCAGAGCATGAGTCCTACGTACCTGCCCCTTAGTATTTGTGTGTTATGTGCTATGTGAATTCATGTTAATCTCCTTCCTAATGATGCCCCCATACCATGAGTCCTACTTTCCTGTCCCTTAGTACTATGTGTTGATTATTGAATGTGCTTCTGAACCAATGATGCGAGTTTTGCTATCTTGAGGCTTGTTTGGGGACTCTTGGGTTCCCATTCACCTTATCACATTAGGTTCTAGGTCTTGGTCATTACTAAGATGGTATCAGAGCCCTAGGTTTGTAATAATCCTTGGAGTCCAATATGTCGCGTCAAGTAGAATCCTAATCATGGGTGTGAAGTGCACCATGCCTATGAGTGGGAGGCTACAAGGAGTTTTAAGAAATTTTTCACTTTTCATGATTAACATCATGCCATAGAGCATGTCTTAAGATTTCCTTTCTCCGTCCCTCCCTACCAGATAGCAAGAGTTACTTCAGGCTCATAATACAATCCAGGCAAGGAGGATGTTGTAGTTTATCTTATAGATGAGGTTAGATGGGAGTTGGTGAATGATGTTAATTATTTAACAAGCTTGCTCCTTCAAGTATTCATAGTTTTTTGGGTTGGCTTATTATTATAGAAGGTTTGTTGAAGGTTTCTTCTTTATTATACCTCTATTGACTTAGTTGACTCAAAGTTGGTATAGTCGAATAAATACAAGAAGAGTTTCCAAACTTTGAAGGATCGACTTACATCGGCTCTGATCTTGACTCTACCAAATGGCATGGATGGGTTCATGGTATATTGTGATACCTCTCGAATTAGGTTGGGTTGTGTACTCATACAACAGAGTAAAGTGATAGTTTATGCATCGAGGCAATTGAAAGTACATGAGTGTAATTACCCAACTCATGACCTTGAGTTGGCGGCGCTGGTCGTTGCATTGAAAATTTGAAGGCATTATTTGTATGGGGTGTATGTTGATGTTTTCACCGATCATAACAGTTTGCAATATGTGTTCACTCAAAGGGATCTTAACGTGAGACAAAGGGGATAGTTGGAACTCCTTAAGGACTATGACATGAGTATACAATATCATCCTGGCAAGGAAAATATTATAGCTGATGCTCTTAGTAGGCTACCTATAGGAAGTGTGGTTCATGTTGAGGTCTTAGTAGGTTTTCTATGGAAAGTGTGGCTCATATTGAGGAGGAGAAGAAGGAGTTGGTAAGGAATGTTTATTGTTTGGCTAGATTGGGTGTTAGAGTGGTCAATTCCAATTATGGTGGAATACATGTTCTAAATGGGGCCGAATCCTCGGTGGTTGTTGATGTGAAGGCTAAGAAAGATCTATAGCCATCCTTGGTTGAATTGAAGAAATTGGTTGCCGAAAAGAATATTGAGGTTTTCTCCCAAGGGGGAGATGGTATGCTTCAGTATCAGGACTGGTTATGTGTTACGAATGTAGATAATCTTAGAAAGGTGATCAAGAGTGAAGCCGATAGTTTTCACTATTCTATTCACCCAGGGTCCACTAGAATGTATAGGGATTTAAAGAAGGGTGTATTAGTGGCATGGTATGAAGAGAGACATAGCCAAGTTTATATCAAATGCCCAAATAGTCAATAAGTGAAGGTGGAGCATCAAAGGCCCGGTGGATTGGCTCAAGACATTGAGATTCCTACTTGGAAGTGTGAAGACATAAATAAGGACTTTGTGGTTGGGTTGCCTTGGCCCCAGAAATAATTTGACTCTAATTGGGTTAACGTCGATTGGGTGACTAAATCGGCTCATTTCTTATCGATTAACACTACTTTTGGTGGCGAAGACTATACGAAGTTGTACATTCGGGAATTGGTAAGGTTATATGGTGTGCCTAGATCTATCATAACGGATCGAGGTACCTAATTTACCTCACACATTTGGAAATCGTTTCAAAAGGGACTTGGTACTAAGGTCAAGTTGAGCACCACCTTTCATCCCCAAATCGATGGACAAGCCGAGAGGATGATTCAAACTTTGGAGGATATGTTGAGGGCTTATGTGTTGGAGTCCAAAGGTAATTGTTATGACCATCTCCTACTTATTGAGTTTTCTTATAATAATAGCTTCCATGTTAGCATTGGTATGGCCCCGTTTGGAGGCTTGTATTACAGAAGGTATAGGTCTCTAGTGGGGTGGTTTGTGTTAGGAGAGGTGGCCTTCATTGGCCTTGACTTGGTGATGGTGGCTATGAAGAAGGTGAAGTTGATTAGAGAAAGGTTGAAGATGGCTCAAAATCGCCAAAAGTCCTATTCGGATGCTAGAAAGAGGGAACTTGGGTTCCAAGTTGGAGATTAGGTGTTTCTGAAGGTCTCACCTATGAAGGGAGTGATGCATTTTGGAAAAAAGGGAAAGTTAAGCTCCCGGTATGTAGGCCCTTATGAAATTATGGAGCGAATTGGGAATACGGCATATGAGGTAGAGTTACCCCCAGATTTAATTTCTATTCACCTGGTCATCCATGTGTCCATGTTGAGAAAGATGGTTGGTGATCCTAGCATTATTGTGCCTTTGGAGGGTATTGAGGTTGAGCAAATCTTGTCTTAAGAGGAAATCTCGGTAGAAATCTTGGATAGACAAGTAAAACAGCTTCATAACAAGAATGTGGCTTCGGTGAAAGTGTTTTGGAGGAACCAACATATGGAGAGTGCTACATGGGAGGTGGAGTTGGACATGATGAAGCGGTACCCCCATCTTTTCTAATCTACTCAAGCTTAAGGTATTAGGTTCTTCCTTTCTCGTTGGTCCCAATTCTTTCTTTCTTGAGTCTCATAGTATCACATGCTTACATGTGCATTAAAATTGTTTTATGATGTTTTGGATGATTTTATTCCTCTTTGACATGAGATTTGATGACTTGGTAATTTTTAAATGATGAACTATGCATGGTATCTTATGTTTGAAAGTTTCACATTCTAGCCTAAGCCTTTAAAGCCTTGTTCTTGCACATTCGGGGATGAATGTTCCCAAGGGGGAGATGATGTAATGACCCAGATTTGGGATATAAGGATCGACTTACATCTAAAGCCTTGTTCTTGCACATTCGGGGATGAATGTTCCCAAGGGGGAGATGATGTAATGACCCAGATTTGGGATATCGTGGACCTTGAGAAATCTCATTTTTGGAAAGGATTTGGACCAAGTGTGTCTGACAAGACACCACACGGCCTGTATGGGGTCACACAAGTCGTGTGGCCTCAAGTAAGACCACACTTGGCCTCTAATCTTGCATGTTGGCCTTAGGGTGGAGTTGCAAGCTAAGGCATACTGTATTGGCACCCCCACACAGGCCATGTGACACATCATGGGCCGTGTCGAGGAGCCGTGGGGTGGTCTAGGCTTAAAGCCCACATCTTTGGAGCTAAGGGAGGCCATACGACCAACCACACAGGTCGTGTGGTGCTTGATGGGCTGTTCGGCCTTCCGTGAAGTCTCCGGAGTGAAAAATATTCTAAGTATGGAATCACCCCCTTATAACGTTTTCGCAAATTTTTCCTAAGGTTAGGGTGACAGGAGCATCACATGGACCGTTTGGCTCTACATGGACCATTTATTAGTCCGTTTGCTGATTCGTATGGAAAATTTTTAAGTGTTGGTTCAAGATCAAAATTTTTGGAAATTTGTCTAAGTGTGGGTTCACGGGCAAGTTAATGGGATCGTGTAATGCCACACGGACCGTTTACCCTCTAGTCAAGTGACTTTCGGTAAATTTTTACTCCAATTCATTAATGGCATTTTCATAAATTTGATTATTTTTATTGGTCTTTTGGGAATTCCTAAACTATTCTAAGGTCATCTAAAGACCTAAAACCTATTTCAAATATTCAAACCTACATTTTATGAGGATTTACTTTGGGTTTAATGGAATTATAAGTATGCATGTCCTCTTTAAGACTTGTTTATACATGGGTAATCTTATGTTGAGATTTCATGGTGTATCTACTTTAATTTCATAATATATTGTAGATTTTAGATCTAATCCTAATTACCTATGCCTTCGTCATATCATTCATAGCATTTGCATTCATGATATTAGACTATTTTGAGAATTATGTTATGGGTTAAGCCCAATTATGTTCTATGATATGATTTTGTTAAGATATTGGTTATGACAATGTTGTGATCACATATATGGCTATTGATTATGGCTCTTTGAGCATCTTTGATGCTTGCACCATTTTGTATATAAATGGGTTATTCCTATGCTTGAGTATTTTAACTATGAAATTATGATTTGACCTTTAAGCCTAAGAATGTATTGAAAATGCTTGGAAATGGCTATTCTCATGCTTGACTCAGCTGTTCTAATGGATTGCAAATACTGCTCAGATGTATGTTGAAAAACCTAGAAATTATGAATATCTTATTCTTATGATGGTAAGTTATGAAATCAGAAGCTTGTCCTTGATATCTCCAACTAGCTATTTCCTTTTATGATAATTGGTAAACATATTGCTGCTCATCAAGTTTGTTTCAGTTTCACATTAATTATTAATCTATTGCAGTCTAAATATCAGCCTGAATAGAAAAAAAGTTTGCAAAAGACACTAGTCGATTGTCCTCAATATCTCTGCCAGTGAAAATGAAGATCAACTTATTTTGGAATAACCAATTCATGGGGCAGTTGGAATATCACGGGGTAATGTAACGAGTCCAAGTATTTGGAAAGTCTTGGAGCAACTTAGCAGCCAATCCCCTTTTTTCTCCAAGGGTAAGCTTTTGAATCTTCTAACTTTTTGTATTAAGTACATTAATTATATGTTGAGAGGAAATATCAGTTTTGCAACATGAACATTTATCTATTGTGTAAAGTGACACTTATATTTACTTTCAAGCATGATAAATCTAGTATTTCTATAACATGGATACACCACTAGAAAAAAATTGTATTTAGTGAAAATTGGCCCCTAATCCTGTAGTTATATAACTCAAAACCTTCAACCAAGTGTACCATATAGTTGCATAGGAGGTAATCTGGAGCTAGTCCTCCTTTTTGCCGTACAAAACAAGAAAATCGCGTTAGCTCTTTTGGTAGTACTGCATAAAATTGCAGGAGATGTCCACAAGTAGGACCTAAAAACCATGTCATACATGTAAGTAGGAGGATGCTGGGGAATATATTTCAACTAATGACGTACAAATTGCTATCTCCAGGATATTATAGTGAATTCAAGGACATGTTTAATACTCGTCTCTCTCCTCTCTCAGCAGCCTCTTTTCCTATGTATTATTATTTCGGAATGTATCCAGTATCAAAAATACATGTGGCTTTCTTGCTCACCTTTTGTATTTTGTATACTAGATATTTCTAGATGTATCTATTGTCAACGATACATGTATCTAATATCATATGCATGTATGTGACTTGAATTTGGTACAAAACTACCTATTTAATGAGATAATAGGTAACTATTTCAAATTATTGTGCGGATCAACATATATAGTAGGAATATCTATGTAATTAGATAGTTTTCCTATTAAAAATGTCCAGCCATGTGAACTCAACAAATTTTTTGCTCTTTCACAAAAGAGCAACAGTTTATTTTAGGGAAATAATAGTGTTATTCCTACAAAGTAGATACATAGTACTACAAACTAATAATGTTTCAAAACTTTCAAAAATTTAGTATGTTTTGTTTAGCTATTTTGTTAGACCCCGTATGTCCTTAATTAGATCGATTAGGAAATGTTTGGGACCTTAAGTAGAATTTTTCTAAGTTGGGGGCTTAAAGAACTTGAGTGGTGAAAATATTGCTTTCTAATTGGACCAAGTGGGTGTGGGTGGACCATGTGTAGGACCAAATCTTACATTTATATATTTACATGTGGGAGTAAGATCATTATCTCTTTCCTTATCAATTACACTTAGCCAAAACAAGAAAAAAAATAGAACACCAAGAACAAAGCTCTCGGGTTTGTACCAGGGGAAATTGAAATTCCCTTTCTTTCATTCTACAAATTAATTATTAGTGTTAATCCACTATATTGAGTCCCTTAAGTAGGTTGGAAGGGTTATTTGGGCAAGAAAACACCTCTTCCTTCAACTTTGGCAACCTTAGCTCAATTAAAGAGTTGAAGGGGTAAGGTGAGATTTAATGGGTTTTTTGTGTTATTAAGGTTGTGTGTATGTTGTAGTGTTTAAATTGAAAGTAAATCGTGAAATATAGAATGTTAAAAGTGAGTTGGTTAAGTTAGGATTGAGGCCGAAATTGGTGGATGCATGTATATAGTGTTATATTGTAATGTCACCATGAATTTACGTTCAATTAGCATGACATGATCATTGTAGAGTGAAGAGTGTAGTGGAAAACGACTATATGCTTATGTAGAATGCTGGGGAGCCACCTCTCCAACCAGCTTCCGATAGAAATAGAAGCATTCACAAGTTTTGGTCTCTGAATTCAGTAATAAGTATAGGTTGTTCTAAGCTAGGTGAATTCCAGAATGTGCTCACGGATTATGTCTCTTCAAATCAGGTTTCTAGTTCCTGTAGTGATAGGCAGTCCACAATTCTTCAAATTCAGGAGTTATTTGACTTGGGTTCTGCTTTTACAAGGCATGGTGACACACTTAAAGTACAAGACATGAATTTGATTTTGTGCTATTTCGGGAAACTAAGTAGATGATGAGAGCTTTATCAGGTGTTTGAGTGGATGCAGCAGAATCAAAAGATCAATGTTGCATCATACAGAAGCTATGTAAAATTTATGGGGAAGAGCCTCAGTTGTGTTGATGCTGTAGAAATGTGCAGAAGCATAAAAAATAGGTCGATAAAGTATAATGTCTTAGTCTGTAATGTATTTCTTAGTTCTCTGATAAAAAAGGGAAAATCTGAGAGTAGTCTCAAACTGTTTACTCAAATAAAGTGAGATGTTTAGTACCAAACGTTATCATATATAGCACGCTTCTTGCAGGTTGTGACAAAGTAAAGGATGGATACTATAAGGCACTAGAGCGTTTACTCAAATAAAGTGAATGGTTTAGTACCAAACGTTGTCATATATAGCACGCTTCTTGCAGGTTGTGCGGAGCTAGAGTTTAATGGATTGCAAATGGATGTTGTGACTTATGGGTCACTCCTTTCTGTCAGTGCTTCACATAAAGAGTGCCATGAAGCTGCAAGGTACTCTTAGAAGATAGAAGATGATGGTCGTTCTCCTATTGTCTACCACTATAGCTCTTTGCTTAATACTTACTCTGATGACATAAATTATGAGAAGGTTGAGGCATCGATTGAAGAGATGAAATCTGCAGGTTTAGTATTAAATAAGACGTTGGGCATCCCGAAGCATAAGTTGGAGTTGGTTTGCACTTGGATTGTTTGGAAAGTGTTTAAGATATGTAAAGCATTCCGTTCTTTGGCTAGTTAAGCGTAGGAAAATGATACGAGTCTCGAAAGATCCCCTTTCCTTGCAATCCGGGCTTAAATATGTCTTATGTTCATTCTTTGACACTCTTATGAAAATTAGTCATATCCTTAACTCTTATGTCTTTGAAGTTCATAAATGGTAAGAATATGAAAAATTTGATAAATTTGAAAGACTTTATGTTCTAATAATTTTAAAAGTATAAACGCCCGTAACTTTTGATAGAAAGCCGTTTTTGATAAGTTGGAAAGACTTTATGTTCTAATAGTTTTAAAAGTATAAACGCCTGTAACTTTTGATAGAAAGCCCGAATTGCCTTGAAAATTGTTTTGAAATGTTTCATAGTAGTTTGTATGATCTAGGGTATGTATGTTCCTCTTAAGTCAGGCTAGTTCGGGTTTCCATTGGCCATGGGACCTGTGACATTTTTTTATGAAATCTTGGTAAGTTTGAAAGATTTTGGAATAGATATTATTTTGACTTTGCATATGAATATTTTACTGATCTTTTGGACTTATGATACTGATTTTATGCATATAATTCCTCACTACTCCGTTCGTGCCCATTTTGATATCGTTCATCGGTTCCCGAACCAGTTGCTATCGTGCGCATTATGATATATACATATTTCGGTGTTATGTTATGTTCGGCGGGTTGGCTTGCCCAAGCATCGGGCTCCGCTTAGATTAGGGTTATAAGGTACTGGGTTTATGATACGTTTAGCATTATACCCTTTTCTGATATATTTGTCATATGTGATGGAGATTTTGGGGATTTGAACTTTCTGGTGTTATACTGTGGTATGGCGCGAGTTTTGGAGGTCGCCATCATTCCGGTGCATTACGCATGATTTGGTATTTTTCAAACTAAACATTTTGATTCTTTTTTTGGATATGCATTTGACTTTTATATTTTGGTTTTGGCTATTACTCCGGTTTATATTTCATGCATTCTGTTTTACATGCTTGGTACGTATTCCTGTACTGACCCCCTTGCTTTGGGGGCTGCATTTCATGCCCGCAGGTACCGATGTACAGGTTAGTGACCCACCAGCCTAGGATTCCCACTTGCTGTCTGAAGAGCTCCCCTTGCTTCGGAGCCTATGTTTGGTATATACACTCGGTTATTATTTTGCATATACATTTATTCGAGGGTACGGCGGGGCCCTATCCAATCCTATAATTCTGGTTGTATGTTTAGAGGTATGTGGACGCTTACGTATATGAGTTGTGCCCAATTTGTATAACTGGACATGTATGATGTGTATGTTGAGCGGGTTTACTCGCCGTGGTTGCCTTATCGGCCCATATGTATATATATAATGTTCTGTTGGGGTTTTCTGATTACAGCATTATTTGGGATAGTATATAAAAATAAAGGAAACTCTACCAAAATTTCTGTAAAAAATAAGTCATCTGTTTGTAATCCGACTTTGTGATCTCTTTTGGGTGCCCGATCTGGGTACTAGTCACGGCCCACGGGGTTAGGTCATGACATATTTGATTAAATAGCGTATTAATTCACCTACTACTCCTAATAATTCTAGGAAAGAGTTCTATTAATTTCCAAATAAGCAATTTTTTCTTACTCCTTTTCCTGGCTAGTCGATTGAGGAATTCCTTATATATATTCTTTAGTCAAGCAATGTTTTTCTCATTATCGAAACTTGCTCCTCTTGTCTTGTCCTCTTATTAAGAATCTATGCATATAAAAGTGTCTTTGCATAACATAAGATCAAAATATATCATCCCCGAAGTTGAGGACTCACCAAACTTTGTTTTGAAGATATTACTAGCCACGTGGAGGAGGATCAATAGGAGCTTCAGTTCCTATATGGTAACATCATGTAGGCATAAGGTATGCGTTAGTATGTTTGAATGTACTAAGTATGTGGGATCCAATGCAACAAGAGTTAAGCAACATAATGAAAATACATAATATAGGTAATGGATAAGCATAATAACAATATGGCATGTATGAATGATGCTTGAAGTAAACTTTGATTATATAGAACATATTACATGTGAAGAAAGAGACCATCATCATAGACCAAGCAAACTTAGTACTTGGAATCCAAGGTAGACCACCCATTGGAAGTGATTGAGGAATCAACCCCTCAATTGGTTGGTGGTTGTCACACCCTACCATCCATGGTGATTGAGGTATCAAACCCTCAGTTTGGTTGATGGTTGTCACACCCTACCACCCATGGTGATTGAGGTATAAACTCAATTGGTTGATGGTTGTCACACCCTACCTTCCATGGTGATTGAGGTATCGACCCCTCAATTGGTTGATGGTTGTCACACCCTACCTTCCATGGTGATTGAGGTATCGACCCCTCAATTGGTTGATGGTTGCCACACCCTACCATCCATGGTGATTGAGGCATTACACCTTCTCAACTAGGCATGGTCAACTCACAATACTATAGATATTTTTCATGAAAACAACACATATGTACTTTCCTTTCATGATTATAAAGTTATTCAAATCATAGGTCATGTAATGGATCATCAATAGCTCAAGAATCTAAAATTGGATATTTTATCAAACACTTGGTGGTTGTGCAATGCTAGTACAAAATCATGCAATTCAAGAGTGAAATCATGTGAGAAAAATCAATGTTAAACCACCCACCAATACTAGGTAATACCCTTTTGCAAGATACATCAAAACCCCTTATCAAATCACACAATGGATCCTAGCTTCATGTCTCAAAACATACATAGTTGAACAACCTTTCATAAAACCCCAATATATTTTATAGTCAAAATTCATAATGAGATATACTCATAGATAAATCAACTTGAAAACATGCAATTTATATAAAAAGGAAGGTTGGGCACCATGGGTGAAAGGACCCAATAGTTGAAGCCCACATACCTCAACTTTGGAGAATTCCTCGATGAAGATTTGATTGAGAACTTTAAGCTTGAATGAAATCCTTAGATTTGAAATGAGATTGGGACACTAGAATTTTGGGTGAAATATTTGTCTAAGTGTTAGAGATGGTTTTGGGAAATGTCTTGTATGATATGAGATTGAAAAATGACTAAGTATAGGTGCTTTTATGCATGTGGAAGCATAGGCCCAAGACCCCAAGGCCTTGGACCAAAATAATAAAACTGGCACAAAATAACACTGGTTCGCGACGGCGGTGCATTGCGGTGCAAACTCGGATGGTCATTGGAATTTCAAAATTTGTGAAATGCATTTTTCGCTAAGGGTCCTCTAAAATTCAAGTTATACCCGTCTCCTACTCGATTTTGCCCCCTAAACAAGAATATGAAGTCAGATTTTTGATATCACACACAGATTTTGAGATATATGGAAATTATGATTATAGGCATTTCCAATGCACATTTTCGGGCATTTTTGGGGTCGTTTCAATATCTTCCCCTTGGGAACATTCATCTCGGAATGTCAAAGAAATGTATATAAGAGAATAAACATGATAATTTCTGCCCACACAAGAATGCAATAATGCGATTAAACATCTTTTTGAAAATCTCAACATAAGTGTTACACTTTTCATAGGTGAAATCTTCAAATAGACCCAATTACCAACCTTAAATGCAAGATCCCTTCTCGTCACATTGCATAAGACTTTTGACGACTTTAGGTTGTTTTCAATCTTTCTCAAATCAACCTCACTTTCTCTAAGGCTTCCATCACCAAATTCAGACCCAATAAGGCCATCTCTTTTACTTCAAACCACCCAACCGGTGATCTACAACTTCTACCATAAAGGACCTCATCTAAAATCAACCTCCTCAAGTCATCAACATTAGGAACACACAATCTACCTTGGCACCTAAGGGCACCATCTCTCCCTTGGGAGAAAAACTCCACCTTACCATCTCTCACAAAGTCTTTCAACTCTAACATGGCGGGGTCAATATCTTGTTTTACCTTTACCTCCTCAACCAATGAAGATTTAGAACCATCAACCACTACTAATCCACCATTGCCAACCTCTTCAAACCTAACCCCCAATCTAACCAACCGGTGGACCTCTCTAGCTACCTCCTTGCCACCATCATCAACATGAGCTAGGCTACCCATAAACACCCTATTCAAATCATCAACTACAATATTAGCCTTATCGGGATGGTATGCAAACTCATATATCCTTAAGGAGTTCTAATCATTTTCATTTTCTCAAGTTAAGATCCTTTTAAGTGAACACATATTGCAGACTCTTATGATCGGTGAACATATCCACATGAACCCCATACAAATAATGACGTCAAATTTTCAAGGAGAATACCATGGTGGCCGATTAAAGAACATGGGCAGGATAATTCTTTTCATGTACCTTAAGTTGTCTTGAGGCATAGTTATCACTTCACCATTTTGCATCAAAACACAACCCAAACCAATTTGTGAGGCATCACAATACACAACAAACCCTTTCAACCCTTCTGATAGAGACAAGCTTATCTTTCAAAGTTTGAAAACTCTTTTCACACTCATCGATCCACACAAAATTATCTTCTTTTGGGTCGACTTAGTCATGGGAGAAGCAATAGAAGAGAACCTATTCACAAACTCCGGTAATAACCCTTTAAGCCCCAAAAGTTCCTAACATCTGATGGAGTCAAACCAATTTCTAACCACTTTTGTCTTTTTAAGATCCACCTTAATACCATCCCTTGACACCATATTACCTAGAAAGGCAATATCTTGTAACCAAAACTCACTTTTCTCATACTTCAACTTCTCTTCCCTCAATTGTAGCACCACCCTCAAATGACTAACATGCTCCTTCTCACTATAGGAATACATTGAAATATCATCAACGAAAACCACCACAAACAAATCAAGGTAGGGTTTAAGGACCCTATTCATAAGATCCATGAAGATAGTCGATAATTAATACATATTCCAAGGAAACCATCCTCCTTCTATGCAATGACACCGAGAAGCTCCCTAGGAAAGACATTAAGGAACTCATTAACCACTATAACCGACTTTATAGGAAAGACATTGGACACAATATCCCTAACCCTCATGAGATGATAGAGACTCCCCTTAGAAATCAACTTATGGGATTGAATATAAGAAATGAATCTACCCTTGACCACCACATCATGACTCTCCCACTCATGAATGGGCTCATTAGGGAATTGGAATCTAACTCTATGGGTCCTACAAATAAAGGAGATATAATAGGCATACAACTAATCCACCTCAGGTATGACATCAAAATCCACCATATCTAATTCGACATAGTCACAAGACAAGATCTATGCAATGAGACCACATAACAATTCCTATGGACATCCCTAGCAACAATAGACTCACCAATGGGGCAGATACCAAATGTTCACACAACAATGTAAGCTCAACATTAAACTTTTTGCAAACAAAAGAGTAATAAAAGAAAGAGTGGCACCCGGGTCTATCAATGCATACACATCGATATCAAAGACTTTAACATACTGGTGACAACATCGAGCACCTCATCTACCCCTTGCCTCCCTTGAAGAGCATAGAATTGATTGTACTTTGGGGCACCACCTTGTTAGCCTCCTCTCCCCAAAGTAATCGCATTTGCATGCCAACCTTATGGATGAATAACTTTACCCTTGTTTTGATTATGAGCATAATTAACCTTCTTGTGATCCACTTTCCATAACTACAACAAGCATTAGTATCTCTCAAGCATGGGCTACCATGGCCTTTCCCACATTTTCGGCATCTAGGCTTTGCCACCCCCTCATCACCTCGTTAAGCCTCTTGATCAACATAACTATCTTGTTCTTGAAGTCGACCATCTTTACACCTTTTTCAAACATATGTACAATCAACTATCTTGTGGTTCATCTTACCACACCCATAGCATGCACCCATGCTCCTCAAATATATGCCATCATATTTCCTCCTACACCTCTAGCATCTAGAATGAGCCACTCCATGTGGATGCCTACCTTCAATTTGAGCTCTCTTGGTCTTTCCCTCTCTACTATTACCATTAGAAGTCTCAAATATGCCGACAATTTGTTGAGTTAGGCGATCATGGCCTTGGCCAACACCCATAGAGCATTGCAAACATTTGTATTCGATATATTGCCGTCCTTAGTAGCCTAAGACAAATTTTGAAATACAACAGTTAGGAATTAGTATGAACCCTAGAGGACCTAGCTCTACCATACGACATAGATCATGAAGAAGTGAAACATTTCCTAAAACACTTCATAGCCTCTTACTCATGGTCGTAAGACTTTAATCGATGCGGTTTGTTGGATGCTAAGGACCATTAACACCCTAGCTCTCTGATACCAAGTTTTTCATGACCCAAGCCTAGGTGATAGACGTGACATAATGAATAGAGAACCCGAAGGGACCCCAAACAAGTCTCTTAACATATCACTACACATCCTTGGTTGCGAAAGCAATTAAACAACAATAAGAGAATAGAAATAAGGGCAAGGGACTAAGGGAGTCTTTCATAGCTTAAAGCATACAAGTGTCAAGAGAGTCAAAGCTCATAACATCATTACATAACTTATCCAACAACACCTCTAAACTTAGAATTGAGCGGGGCCAACACAACTTTTTGGGCTCACCCTTATAGTCAAAAGCACACAATAAGATAAAGAGAGTCTCTGCATAACATAAGATAAAAAGATACTATCCCCAGAGTTGAGGACTCACCAAACTTTGCTTTGAAAATATTACTAGCCACGTAGAGGAGGATCAATAGGAGCTTTAGTTGCTACATGATAATATCATGTAGGCATAGGGTATGCGCTAAGAGTTAAACAACATAATAAAAATACATAACATAGGAAATGGATAAGAATAGTAATAATATGGCATGTATTAATGAATCTTGAAGTAGAACTTGCTTATACAGAATATATTACATGTGAAAGAAGACACCATCATCATAGACCAAGCAAACTTAGTACTTAGAATCCAAGGTAGACCACCCCTTGGAAGTGATTGAGGAATCAACCCCTTAATTGGATGATGGTTGTCACACCCTACCTGTTAGAGCCCATACATTTGTGCTTTGGTATCGTAGTTATCAATTAAGGTCATTAGTATCATTTTCAAGGTGGTTGACAATTAAGTGCACTTTTTGAGGAATTTGAAATTTTAATTGGGATCTTTGTTAAGGTTGGTGAATATAAGTTTATGGACATGTTATATGTCCAAGTGTAAACTTTCAAGATTTAAATTACTAGGTACTTCTTTGGTATTCACAAGTGGAGGAAGTATGTGTTTAGAAATTTACTATGTGTATTGTGGTGATTGGTTCTAATTATGAGGGCAAATATTATTTTCATTTAATGAGGGGGACATGTATTATCTCTGCATATATTATTTAAGTACAAAGAAAGGGTTAAGTGTCATTTTATATATACACTTTCATGTGAGCTTTATAAATATACAAGGAGAGGAGAACAAACTTGACACTTAGAAAAACAATCACCTGAGAGCTACAGTGACTGAGCTCTTGGGTTTGAACAGTGTTTTCCAAAAAAATTTGTGTTTTGCTTCTTTCTCCAATTCTAAGGTTTAAAGCTTGGTATACGAGATTCCCTAAGAGTCATAGAATGTTTGGGTGGTCGAGGAAACCCGTAGATTTTCATGTGAGAAGAATTGAAGTAGTGAAAAGGGTTTTGAAGTAAGTTGAGATTCTTCTTCTTTTGAGTTTGATTAATGGTTTCTATTGTCTCGAATTATGTTACTATGAATGAATAACCAAGAAAATGTGATTGGTTAGTCGAGAATGAAGCTTGTAGAGTGAAATTTCAAAATTTGGAATCTAAGCTTGTATGAACCCAAATTGTTCTAAATTGATATCTCTGTATATTGTGGGCTTAAAATATGTTCCTGTGGACTTATGAGAGTGGGGAAAAAGTACAAAAAAACTTGTGTGCATACTATTCTTGATTTAGTGGTCAAAATGGGGGCTTAGAATGAGGAATTAGTAGCATTTTGGTATTATGGACTCTC
>DF368286.1:1011-12019 GCA_000787875.1 Solanum virginianum
GATCGTCACTTCTTCAATGTGACAAGTTAAATTATTTTTGGAGTATCACTTGCCTTCAATGTAATAAGTTAAATACTTTTGGAGCATCACTTGCCTTCAACATGACAAGTTCAATCATTATTGGAGCATCACTTGCCTTTAACATGACAAGTTAAATCATTAATGGAATGTCACTGACTTCAGTGTGACAAGTAATTTTGGAGTGTCACTGCCTTCAGTGTGACAAGTTAAGCTATTTTGAAGAGTCACTTCCTTCAACGTGACAAGTTTAGTTAATTTGTAGAGTCGCTTCCTTTAATATGACGAGTTAAACTATTTTGGAGAGTCACTTCCTTCAACGTGATAAGTTAAGCTATTTTTTGAGCATCACTTCCTTCAATGTGACATGTTCAATCGGAGCATCACTTTCTTCAACATGATATGTTCAATCGGAGCGTCACTTCCTTCAATGTGAAAAGTTAAGTTATTATTGGAGCGTCAGTTCCTTCAACGAGACATGTTAAAAGTGGTGCAAATCTAATGATTAGTGGAGTGTCACTGCCTTTAATGTGACAAGTTAAGCTTTTTTGAAGCATCACTTGTCTTCAACATGACAAGTTAAATAATTTTGGAGTGTCACTGCCTTCAGTATGACAAGTTAAGCTATTTTGGAGAGTCACTTCCTTCAACGTGATGAGTTAAGCTATTTTGGAGAATCACTTCCTTCCAAGTTAAGTTACTGATGATTTAAGTTATTTTGGAGAGTCACTTACTTCAACGTGGCAAGTTAAATTGTTATTGGAGCGTCACTTCATTCAACGTGGCACGTTACATTATTAGAGCGTCACTTCCTTCAATGTGACACATTAAAATCATTATTGGAGCATCACGTCGTTCAATGCGACACATTAAAATCATTATTGGAGTGTCACTTCCTTCGACGTGACATGTTAAAGTCATTATTGGAGTGTTACTTCCTTCAAAATGACATGTTAAAATCATTACTGGAGTGTCACTTCCTTCAACATGACATCTTACATCATTATTGGGGAGTCACATCCTTCAATGTGACATGTTAAATGGGATCACTTCCTTCAATTTGATTGACGTGCTACTTTGGATCATCTTTTACTTCATGAGTAGTAGTACACCTAAAATGGATCGTCATCTCCTTTAGTATAACATGTTAAATCAGGTTTGCAAGGATTATTTGTATTTGTGTCCTATTTGCTACTAACAAGTTTTCTCAGCTGTTACAATACAGAAGTGTGAACAACTTCAGCAGGGACGTAGCAGGTCAAGATTGGAGATCATGCTAGTGCATATAACTGGAACAAAATTTTTTAGGAAGACCTCAAAAATTTTACAACTTCCACCGCAATCAAGATACTCTTATTTGAAGGTTAAGTGTTTGATTAAAATTGGGTTTGTCAACATTATTTGTCCACGATCTCTTTCCTCGATCATACCCAAAGAACAGGACAATTGTTGACACACAATTTTGGTTTAATTTTTAAAAAATTCATACTTTTATATTATTATTTTTAGTTTTTGTTAAATCATTATTTGTGTTAAATTACAAGTTTTTGTTTATTTTATTTGTTATTTATGGTTGGTTATATTTGTTTTATTCATGTTAACACTTTTAACGTAGTGCAATAAATTATTTTTTTCTTGTCCATATATAATTATACGCATATGTTTAATTGGCCAACAATTTGGACCCATATCTTTCTAACCCATTATGTTTTGAGATGAATGTGTATATAACTTCCACATTATTACAAAAAAGGTTTTGAGATGAAATGTGTATAGAACCTCCACATTATTACAAAATAGGGTGCAAAATAGAATAGACATTTTAATTTTACAAAACCCTAAAAGATATTTTCTCCTCTTTCCCATTTTATTTTCTGGTAGCCGCCACCGAAATCCAGCGGATCCTCATCGGAAAACCACCAAACCAGACCCTCTGCTTCCTCTTTCTTTCTCCTCCAACACCCATAATATTGAATCGCACATGAGAACCACCAAACCAGACCCTCTGCTTCCTCTTTCTTTCTCCTCCAACACCTCATTTCCACCCAAATCAGTCACAAAATTACCCAGAAACAGTCTTCTATTTTCCTCAACCAAGACACCCAAAACACCACCAAAAATTCCCCACAAAACCAAACAAAAACCACCACTAAACCAGCACTAAAATCACCTCCAAAACAACCAATGAACAGCCACCAAATGACTCCCCTTCCTGTCACAAAAATCCCACCGGAAATCACAAGCAAAACACACCCTAAAACCCCTTCCCCTCCTCCATTTCTGCCATCCAAACCAGCAACAGGAAAAACTACCCATTACCACAAATCGCGCTAAAACCTTCATTTCCAGTGGCCATGACGGCCACCAACAAACAAAAAAACCTGAAAAAAACCCCAAAAGTTCCATCTGTAAAACCCTCGAAATGCCACCCCCACAGCTCCAGCAAACCAAATCCATGCTGCCATGTCCAGCGGAGCTCGACACTTCTATGAACTAAAGCGAACAACAATGCCAAGTCCTATGAAATCGCATATCGGATCTCAAACTTCGGTGAAAGTTGTTTTCTTCTTTTATATAATATATATAAGTATACATATGTTTTATTCTGTTGAGTTTGTTTAATAGATGAAGTATATTTCTTAGAAAGTGTTTGTTACTGTTCTAATTTTAGTTATTAATACATTGCCTTTTAGTCATTTTTGTTGTCACTGTTTGATATTTTTATTGATTATTTCTCATATTCTTAATTGTTGTTATGTTAAAGTTAGATATTACTTAGGCTATTAATTACGTTTAATTATTACTTTTTTAATTTTGTGTGGTCTCTTTTTGATATTCTCTAATGAACTTTCTATATTTTGTTAATTTGTTCAAATTTTGTGACAATTTGTTTTACTTTTGTTGACATTATATATTAAAATTGGCCAATGACGGATCTATCTGTCAGATTTCAAGGCCTTCCCATTCAAAAAAATGGGAAAATCTTAGTTTATATTGATATTTGTTATGTGTTAAAATTCACAAATTTTAGTTCAAGATACGTACATATTATTATTAAACTTGCCAATGATGAATGTATCCGTGGATTTGGAGGCTTCCCCATTCAAAAAGACGGAGAAATTTAGCTTACACTAATATTTATTATTTTTTAAAATTTAGAGATTTTTGTTTAAGTTCATGCACAGAGTGTTCGTTAAAACTCACTGATGAAAAATCTATCCTTTAGATTTCGATGCCTCCCAATTCAAAAAGACAGAAAAAGTTAGTCTATATTCATATTTGTTACATGTTAAAATTCAAATTTATTAGTTTAAGTTCATTATTTGTTAAATTGGCCAATTAAAAATTTATCCGTCGAATTTTGAGGCCTCCCCATTAAAAAAGACAGAACAATTTTTGTTTATTTCTTTATTTATTCGTTATTGTGTATATTATTAACGTTAGACAAATACTAGGCCGTGTCTCGTATTATTATTTATATTATTCTTTGTGTATATGTCATCATTATTTATACTTGTATTATATTATCTATCTCCTCCTCTATTTGAAAAAAATGAGTTTAGTCGGGACCCACTGTTGTGAATTCTGAAGAGTGTTAATACCTTCCTTGCGGAATAACTTAAACCCATACCTAAAATATTTGGTTCGCAGACTAAATGTCACGACCCAATCCTAGGATCTAAATGTGACACAACAAATGGGAAGCCCAAAGACAACCCAAACAAGCCTCTTAGCATATCGTGTATACATCCTTGGTTACGGAAGCAAATTAAATAAACACAAGAGTCAAATAAATGAAAATGGAAAAGGGACAAAGGGAAACCTTTCATAATAATAATAGCATAAGAAGATTCAAGCTCTAAAATCATAGACAACCATGACATAATATCCAACGACACCTCTACATAGAATGGAGTAGGGGCCAAGACACTTACCAGGCTCACCCTCATTTAACAAGTATTAACGTTTGAATGTACTAAGTATGCAGGATGTAATGCAATAAGAATCATAAGATATAATAACAAGATACTTAATCATAATCAATAAACATAAGCTCAATATGTCATGCGTAATCAATGCATAGGATGGAACATGCTTGAGAATAATCGTACTTGCATAACTTGCTTACAAAATAAAATGACATGATTAGATCATCCAAATACCTTGTACTATAGGGTGAGGGATGTAGCATAAGTCATAATCCCTTCTAATAGGTAATGGATAGTACATGAGGGTAGGGAAATAGCATAGGTCATAACCCCTACATGTAAGCATGAGATAATACATAATATTGAATCGCACATGAGGGTAAGGCATGAGTGAAATAAGATGAAAAAACTTAATGCAAATCAACCCACCAACATGTAGTCAAATCCCCATGTAGGGTACCTTAAAATCCATCATCAAATCTCATAATAGATCATAATTTCATAGCTTAAAATATTCGTAGTCTCAATAGGCAAAATCAATTCATGGTATAAACTTGAAATAGATAGACATACATAATCAGCCAATATTTCATAAAACCCCAACATAATTCACGCTCATAATTCATAATATGAGATACCCATAGGTAATGCAACTTAAAAACATGTAATTTTCATAAAAAGAAAGATTGGGCTCCATGGTTGAAAGGACACAATGGATGAAACCCACATACCTCAAACATGGATTTTCTTAATATGAGCTTGAATAGAACTTAGGGATTGAAGAGAATCCTTGAGTTCTAAAGTTAAGTTTGAAATCCTTGAAATTTGAATGACATATTTTCTTAAGTGTTAGAGAGATTTTTGTGAGGATTTCGAGTGATATAGAGTTGAAAAATGGCTAAGTATGGGTGTTTTCACGCATAAGTGGGTATGAGGCTATGATTCCAATGCCCTTGGCCGACACTGGAAAATTGAGGAATCGCTGACCCATCGCAAAGGATAATTTAACACTGTTTCATGCCCAGTCCACATCGTGGCCTACTCGCGGATGCACACTAGAATTTGAAAATTAACAAAATTTATTTTTTGCTATGGGTCCTCTAAAATCCTAGTTATACCCATTTGCCACTCAATTTTTTCCCCTGAGTGAGAATATGAAGTCAAACTTTTGATATCATGCACGAATTTTGAGATATATGAAAATTATAATTATGGGCATTTTCGAAGCACATTTTCGGGGTGTCTCAATAAATAATTATTTTGTTCCTTGATTATCCTTAATATTAGGTAGGGACTCCCAAACCAAATCATCTCTTTCTAAAAGTATTATTTTATTTAATTATCTTTATGAGTTGCCACGATGTTGCGCTTTCGGGATGTCAACAAATATTATAACATATTTATAAATTCATGACTCTTAATATCTTTCTTTTGTTCTTTAAATTTTTGCATTGTCAAATTATACCAAATGAATTGAAATGACTAAAGTACTATAAAAGATTTATTAGTATTATCAGAAAACTTATGTTGTTATGTTAAATAAATGTAGGCAAGATGTAAACGAGGAAGAATGCCAAGAATATTACATGCATCCTCTTCACGTTTAGGAGTATATATCTATCCTCTAATTTATACTGACATGCCCCGAGCCTACACCCTGGACATGGCCGGCACTCAGAAACCATTTCTGGTCCCAATCAAACCACTTGGCCTAGCTACTTACTCAGCAGAAGAGATAACATTAGTGGAAAAGGGCTATAAAAGAAACAACTAACTCATGAATAAGCTAAATAACTGAATAGAACTGTTCACAAGCAGCAACCAAAATAGCTAAAGCTAAAATACTACACATAGTCTATGGAACCTCTACTACAACTGTCTAGAAGGACTACTGAGATAGGCCCTAAGTAGCCAGAACTGAAATAAAACTGAAGTAGCATAACATGAACCAAAGACCCTTAGACTGAAAAGAGGCCTCACCACTTTTTGGAAGCTAGTAAGTTCTCAAAGAAGCGACTGCTGAGGAACTTGGTCACCTGCGTTTGCTTCATAAAATAATGCAGGTCCTAAGCATATCAGTACGTGGTATGTATAGTATGTAAGATAGCAAAAATATTTAAACAATATATCAGAATGCTTCTCAAAAGACATAAACATAATTCATACTTAAATAACAATAATCATAAAGGCTTGTATGCTGAAAATAACATGCTAGAAATTGATAAGTAAAGCTTAGTTCCTTAGGTTGGGGAGTTTCTCTAACTGACAACTACCACTTTGAGCTTCGTGGTGATACAACATCTTGCCCATGCTACCAGAGCCATCTTGTACTTTGTCGGGGTAAGGGACGAATAACTAGGGGATGGATCCATCCCAAACTGGGCCATCTCAGTGGCTAATGAGGAAGGTACTGTAGCCTAGCTTTAACTTTTCTTAGCTTCTTCACTGAAATCTTCTACTTGACTGAAATCTATTATCTTCTCAAATATTCTTTAACATATAGTTTTCTCAGCTAAAGTGCAAGAATGATTCAAGAAAAGAATCCTTTAACTGGTCTTGACTATAAACTTAATGGGTATTCATAAAACCCATCTAAAATTCACAAGAAATCATGTATAGCTTTAAATCTTGAAGTCAATACACTAAATAATCATTAAAGGATCAACAACCATCATTCTTTATCAAGAATCTAAACATATGTAAGAATTTTTACTAAACTTTATAGGATTTACGTAAACTCAATTTCAAGTAAGGCTTAAAACATGTTGGATGAAAAGTATCACATGCCTTCTAATGTATTCTCAAAATAAATTAATTTTTGGATGGCCTTACATACCTTGGGAGGAATTTCTTGAAAAGTTGGAGAGAATTCTTGATTTTTTTATGTTTGAATGTTTCTTGGAATGGTTTTGAACAAATGAATGCGTGAAAGAAAATATTTTAGGATTTAAATCGACTTAAAACTGACTTAATTTAGAATATAGGTGTGTGGAAAAAGTGAAATTCCCCTTCCCCACAAAAAAAAACGAAACTGCTCCTTTCATACACTATTGCGCGATGCGCACTAGTGCCTTTTAGCACTTTTTTGCGAATTTATAACTTTTCGTAAATTTTTCAAAAATTCTTAAATGTGGTTCCTCATTCACTCCGTGTCGCAGAAGGGGCGTGGAAACCCCACTATTTTGAGTTCATTTGGACAAAAATAATTCACCCTTTTTTGAGTTTTTGTCGAGTCGAGACCATTTTCTGGCTCGATTTTTTGTACTGATCGAAAATACGGTCTCGGATTTACAAACGGAGAAAGGAAAGGCATGTTGCGCGCAAGGTCATTTCTAGGGGTATTTTCATCATTTCATGAGGTGTTACATATACATCCTAGTTTATCCTTTTAAAAATATGTATTATAATATGAAAAATAATCTGTTTGTGTAATTTCTCAAGTACATATAGTAACAAATTTTATTATTTTTGTTTTTTCTAAAAATAAATGCTAAGAGAAGACATTGAGAGAGAAAACATGGACACAACTTCTCAATATCCAACTGCTCCACCATGTATCTACACGGTGAGATGTCCACGGAGAATGTAAGCATATGCTTTCTGTATTTCACTTTATAAGTCTTTTTTGGTGATATCGACATTACAAACATTGTAAATATTTGTAATATGTATGGTCCATGTAATATATACATAATTTTTTTGAATTTATTACCGTAACAAAGACAATTAGTCCAAGGGAATGTAGGTTAGTGAACATTTTCTAGGCTTGGACAATTTTGCTTATCGAGTGTCTATCCGCGATTTTACCGCGACATACCTCCATTGCGGACATGTGTAAATTCAGCTATTTCGACAGGTCCGCGTCGCAGACTAGATGTTGACCTATGTAAATTCTGCCCAGCTTTTTTTCTTGTGGTCCAAGGCTTTTAAGTCTTGGGCTCAAGTGTCCCCAAACGTGAATATACCTATACTTAGCCATTTTTCACCCTTATATCATTCTAAACATTCCCCAATACTTATTCAAACACTTAACCAAATATTTTACTCCTAAACTCAAGTCTCAAAAACCTCTTCGGATATAAGGATTTCCTTTCAAGCTTCAAGTCTCCATCTCCAATCTTCATTAAGTTCATCTCCAAAGCTAAGATATGTGAGTTTCTTTCATGGGTTCCTTTCACCCATGATACTCGAGCTCTTTTACTCAAAATTGCATGATTCAAATTTGGTTTGCGCATGGGCCTCAGTTATTATGAAACTCACTGCACATTATGTTGGGTTAATGAAATTGTGACTGTTTTACTATGTTTGGAGCTATGAATCTAAGCTCTATGGTGAGAATCGATAAAGGGTCTTGATGTATATTATTTGAGAGTGTTACCATCTATTAACGGCTTCACATAGATTTTTTTAGCATGATTTCACTCTTGAATTGCATGATTTTACACTAGCATTACATACCCTCTAAGTGTTTGATAAAATGTTCGGTTATGGATTCCTGAGGAATTGAAGGTCCAATGTATGTCTTATGATTTGAATGACTATATGATGATGAAATGGTGATGGGATGAGGATGAAAAGGAATGTATGTGTATGATGATGAAACGAGTGTGTGTGTCTATATATATATATATATATATATATATAATATTATCTCTATATAGTGTTGGGGATGACCAAGTGTCACGACCCAACCTCGTGGGCCAACTAGTGCCCGAATTGGGCACCCAGACGCAAATACAAAGGCAGACAACAAATACATATCATATTATAAAAAAATTTTGGCAGAATTTCCTTTGTTTTATAGACTAACCCCAAATCCTGCATACAAAAATAAGAAAACCAGCATACACAGCACATATATATATCCGCGGGCCGACAAGGTCACCGCTGTTGTTAAACCGCCCAACATACAAAACATACAAGCATATATATATATATACACGGGCTGACAAGTTCACCATTGCGGTTAAATCGCCCAACATACAAAATATACATACAAAGTCATACCAACTATCATAACCCATACACACAGGCGTCCACAGACCTCTAACTACACAAACTGAATCAGAAGACAGGATAGGGCCCCCATCGTACCCTCGAATGTACAGAAATACAAAATAATAAAGCGTTGTATATACCCAGGGTTTACTCCGAAGCAAAGCAGCACTTTAAATAGTGGTCAGAATCCTAAGCTGGTGGATCTTTCACCTAAACGTCTGTACCTGCGGGCATAAAATGCAGCCCCCAAAGAGAAGGGGTCAGTACAAATATGTAAAGCAGAAAGTACAGAGGATATATATTTCACGACCCAACCTATGGGCCGTGACTGGCACCCGTTTTGGGTGCCCGAACCATATAATCAAATCAGACTCCCACCTAGGTTACTATTTATCTATGAAAATTTCAACAGAGTTTCCTCTGTTTTTCTAACTAACCACCTGCACACAGAAAAATCCCAGCAACAGAATAAACATATATACATAGGTGCAGGCCGACTAGGACACCGCTGCGGTACAACCGCCCAACAAACATAACAACTATACATAGTATCCAGTCTGATAGCCAGTCTTACTTATTTAGCGCATATACATACTATACATACCTTCTAACCTGACCCATACTCATAGGATATCCACAGCCCTCAAATACAAATAAACTAACTTTTATGACAGGACAGGGCCCCCATCGTACCCTCAAATGAATATAATGCAAAGTAATAGGTTGCCTGTGTACCAAAGGTGGCTTCGGAGCAAAGGATCTCTTCAAACTGCTAACAGGAGTCCTAGGCTGGTGGCCCACTACTCTGATCGTTGGTACCTGCGGGCATGAAACGCAGCCCCCGAAAAACGGGGGTGAGTACGAAAGATGTACCGAATATGTAAAGCAACATGTACCGAGTGTATATTTATCAGGACAAGTATAAAAGCAGGATATAGTGGTGACTTGTCTACGTAAAATATCAACAACCTTACGGTAAGCACATATTCAAAATAATGACATATTTACTTTTGAAAAAAAATGCAAATCAGGATAATAACTCCCCACGGAGGTATGGAAGCCAAACACAACAACTAATGTAGAACACATGAAATGCCGTAGCATAGGTGGCTAGGGAATAGTCACTACAAGAATATCTGAATAAGAAAAATCAATATCTAAATGACAAAGACCAACATTAAATTACTCAGACAACCACAACAAGTCCATAATACACCAACGCAATATCGAAAGCTACGGATAACAATGGACCGCTCGGATGATCGAGTCGCGCCCACCAAGAATGTATTTTGGATCGCTAGGATTATCGAGTCGTGCCTACCAAGAATGTATTTTAGACCGCTCGAATTATTGAGTCACGCCCACTGAGAGTATGAACTGGATCGCTCGGATTATCGAGTCGTGCCCACTGAGAGTATGAACTGGACCGCTCAAATTATCGAGTTGTGCCCACTACGAAAATGGCCTGGACCACTCGAATTATCAAGTCGCGCCCGGCATAATGCTAACATTGGGATAGGTGAACCGAGGCGAACTGTAGCCCAAGGCTCACGTGTCATAGTCTATCATATTAAATAGATTAATCATAGCACAATGCCAAATATAACGTGATGCCACACATAACATGATATCAACATAACATAACACTCCAAAATAATATATTGCCAAACATATCATGATGCCAAACATGACATAATATCGAATATACCATAATGCCAAACATGCCATAATGCTTACTTTTCAACTCTTTCCAGATTGTCAACAATTTGTAGATTAAAGTTTCTATGATGAATTGACAGGGATTCATGTGACTTAAATTCCTAAGAGAATACTAGAACATTCATATTTGCAATTAACTCGTTATTATTAAAATTCTAAAATTTGCAGCGAGTTATTCGTGCTTAACAATAATGATACATATACTTAGCTTTTCTTAGTTCTTCTTATTATTTTACTAAAGTGTTAGGTCATAGGTTGTCTCAAACCTATCAACCTTGTCAAGTTTCCATAGTTGACAACATGCCTTAACAAAATTCTCAACAATTAACCAACTTAGCAAACTT
>DF368286.1:19489-32817 GCA_000787875.1 Solanum virginianum
GACTTTAGCCAGATAACGAGCTTCAGGTAGGATTGGAGAAAAGAAATAATCTTAAATCCCAATGAATGTGCTAAAATAACAAAGACTAGAGAAGACATGCATGTTCCTGCTCTAATTGTGCCTCAAATTCTGCAGACTAAGTTTCATTATCAAGGTGATGTTCCTGATGAAGCAATCTAGAAATTAACTGAAAATGGTCAGTTTACTATAACTTCTACTTGGGAGAGTATTAAATAGAAAAAGGATAAGAGTCATAGTGCTTCAATCATATGGCATAAAAGTATTCCTTTTAAGGTTTCTTTTCTTGTTTGGAGAGACTTAAGGAATAAATTACCTACCAATGACAAGCTTATCTCTTTTGGGGTGGAACCAGCCGAGTGTTCTTGTTGCATTAGAGCAGGTTTGAACAGCATACAACACATCTTTGTTACAGGAAGATCTGCTAATCGTATCTGGCAGTACTTTTCCAGTTTTGTTGGTATTGTCCACAGTCACATTCCTCTTAATAATCTACTGGGTTTTTGGTGGCAAGGGAACAGAAAAAATGAGATACATAAGAACTTGATTCAATCAGTCCCCATTTTTATATGTTAGAACCTATGGAAGAATAGGTGTGTTGCAAAGTATGGTCGTAAAAAGTCTAGTATTGCTAGAGTGAAGTTCCTTATCATTAGAGATATCTCCTTACTCATCTCTTCTTTTCCATACCTAACTTGGCCTAGTACCTGGAAAGATGTGATCAAAATGGTGGAGAACTGTTCTCAGGAAATACGTATTACTGCTGTGAGTTGGAAACCTTCTACTAGTGGTTGGTGGAAACTCAATACGGATGGTAGTGCTTTAAATCATCCGGGCAAAATTGGGGGAGGAGGAATACTTAGAGATCATCAAGGAGGTATGTTATTTGCTTTCACTATTCCATTGGGTTTTGGTACAAATAACCAAGCTGATATATAGGCTGCTTGCTATAGGTTACATTGGTGCATTTAACATGGTTATGATCAAGTTATTTTGGAAATTGACTCCTAGCTTCTTCACAGATGGATCAGTTCCAATATCAAAGCTCCTTGGAGCTTATTTCAGTTCATCAGTGACCTTGAAGACATTATATCACAGTTAAGTGATTTTCAGTGTCAAAATACTTATAGAGACGCTAATGGCGCAGCTGATTTATTGTCTATTTTGAGCAGAAATCAGATCCCTTCACTTACCTTGGATGCCCTATATATATTGGTAGATAAAGGATTATCTATTTCTCTGACATGGTCTCTAAAATTGTCTCCAGAATTTTTCGCCGGCAGTCCAGGATTCTAAGCGTTGGGGGTAAGGCCACTCTAAATTTTTCCTACACGAGCCAATTAAGGACATACAAAGATAAGCAGTCCAGGATTCTAAGCTTTGGGGATAAGGCCACTCTTATCAAGCATATGTTGCTATCACTCTCAATCCATCTTTAAGCTTTTACCCAAATACTGAGCATAGCCACACCAATACATGTGGACCATTAGAGATGAACAGAAGCTAAAAACACCAACAACAAAAAGAGGAAAAATGGGGTTTGAATTCCGACCTGAAAGCATATGAATTTGGACTTTACAAATATTAACAGCATCGTATAAGTGGAACAAACAGAAAGAGTAATGATTCATTACAAGAACCAACCAGGTTAACAACAACTCAACGCAAACCAACAGTTCCAAAAAAAGCCAGTAGAGACCATCAAAGTGAGACCCCATACAACCATATCACCTAAAGACTCAAATTTTTAAGCTTTCACACAAGTATCAAGCACAGTCACACCAATACAGGTACACTATTGTAGCTTTACAAAAGCTAAAACACAACAATCACCATTTCTGATCATCTAATGTCTTTACATATATCACAGAGGAAAATGATATCATGTGTGATATGCACATCAAGACTAAATGGAAGTTGTAAGCATACAATCGTATGGACCAATGTGGGTCTATCCATAATTAGAATATCACTCCCAAATTTGGTATACCATCTAGTTGAGTCAAGATTGAAAGAGAGTGCATATATATACCTGCCCGACATATCAACAAACACCGTATGTGCATAGGTTAATGAGGATACTTCATATACATCTGAAGCATCTGTAACATTCAAGACTAGAAAGCCATTTGAACAACGAAAAATTAGAACTCAATCAACTGAATACATGTTGTTTACCTTTTCAAAGCAAGGCCCCAAAACCTCCCTCTTAGGCAATATTTCGAACACCTTGCAGTCAAACTCCATGTCAAGCTTGAGTATGTAATCATCAACTGAAAGAGTCAATCCCTTAAGTCAATAACAGGAAGTTGTGAATCCAGACATGATTTCATGAAATTAGCCACCTTGGAGTTACAATCATCGTAAGCTGACTCAGTTGATCCCTTAAGTCAATAATAGGAAGTTGTGAATCCATACGTGATTTCATGAAATTAACCACCTTGCAGTTACAATCATCGTAAGCTGACTCTAACACAAAGGTTAGACTTTTCCTACGTAAGCCAAATAAGGATATTCGGGTCCTAACACCCCAAGTTTTGAAAATTTTACGTTGGTCCCAAACTCTCCAATAATATCACTTTAGTCCCCAAACTTCCATAGTGGTTCCAATGCATAAAAATACGAGTTTTAATAACAAGCCTAGTTTGCAAAGTTGTAGGCCTAGGTAACCTATCGAGGGATTGGTACCTTGGTCGCCTAGCTCAGGAGTTGGTACCCATCAACCTTGATGGGGGGTTTGTACTCTGTCAACCTTGATGGGGGATTTGTACTCCGTCAACCTCAATGGGGGGTTTGTACTCCATCAACCTCATGAAGGGGTTTGTACCTTATGCGCCTATCTAAAGGGGTGGTAGGCCTTGGGTTGGACTAAAATGGTCACTCTTTACACTCGTATTATGATCTATATAAGCATGGGTTTACTTCAAGTATCATTCATACATGCCATATTTTTAGTATGCTATTTATTATTAATGATTATGCATTTTGCCAATAACACCAACCTCTTGTTGCATTGCATCTCATTTACCTAGTAAATTCAAACGTACTAACGCATACTCTATGCCTATATCATACCACCGTGTAGGAACCAGTGTACCGCTTGATTGTCCTCCTCCATATGGCTAGTACAACTTCTATCAAACTTGTTGGTAAGTCCTCCATTCCGAGGATATTACTTATGATATATTACTATGTATTAAGACTTTCTCTCTTTGACTTATGTATTGACTATGAGTGTGAGCCCAGTTGCTTTGTCTTGGCCACCACTCTTATCTATGTAGTAGAGGTGCTGTTGGACATGTTATGTGTCACGACCCAACCCCATGGGCCGTGACTAGTGCCCGATTGGGGCACCCAAATCCGAATACCAAACCAAATTATAATCAATGTATTCTTTTTACAGAAATTTTGGCAGAGTTTTCTTTGTTTTACGAACTAATCCAAACCCTACATGCAGAAAAACCCACCATACATAACATATATATATATATCTGCGGGCCGACAAGGTCACCGCTGCGGTTAAACCTCCCAACATACAAAACATACGTACAAAGGCATACCAACTGTCATAACCCATACACATAGGCGTCCACAGACCTCTAACTACACAAACTGAATCAAAGGACGGGACACAAGTTATACAAACTATCGTAATCTATACATATAGGCGTCCACAGACCTCTAACTACAAAAACTAAGGGATAACTGAAACAAAAGTATAGAGAGCAAGTGTACATATAAATTATCAAAATGTCTCCATTCAAGGTTTAGATTCAAATCACAAACATTTACTTTCCTAACATATCATCCATAGGATAGGGGAGCCAGGTATTACGTATCGTCTTCCCTGCCTCACATATCATCATACAAAAATAGCACAAGTGAGCCAGGCGTTATGTATTGCCGTCCCTGCCTCACATATGCCATCCCTGCCTCATATATCATCATACAGAAATAGCATAAGTGAGCCAGGCGATACATATCGCCATCGTTGTCTCCCACGCTCAACAAAGGTGAGTCGAGCATTACGTATTGCCGTCCCCGTACACACCTATCATAATACAGAAGCAGCCAGTGTGAGTTGGGCGTTATGTATCGCTATCCCCTTAACATAGCATCAAAAACCATATAATAGATAAGTGAGCCGAGCGTTACGTACTGCCGTCCCCGAACCCACCATTAAACAGCCTAACTCTGGAGTAGGTCATATGCACAAAATCATCACCACCAATCCCAAACCTAAGTAAAATATTCATATGCAAAGACAAAGTCATACCTGAGATCAAAATAATTATTATTATATATTCTGTCAATTTACATATCTTGAAGACTCATCACACGAACCTGGACATGGCATTTGAACCCAACAATACAGATAACTCTAGTGCTACTATTCAAACTCACTCTCTCTATTTTCATACAGATTCCATGGGCAGTAAGGCAACCAAACCATGACTTCTAAGATTTGTACCAGTAAAACAACATCTTGGGAAGAGGAATATGTAAGTAAATTCAAACAAACTGATCTTTAAATAGAGAATCAACATGTAGTCGTAGCAATACCATGTAAATGAACACATTTATGGACATGTGATAGTTTATGACTTCAAACTTGAAGTTTTGAGAGCTAACAGTCAACTTAAAGATAAGATTACGCTAGAAAACAATGGTTGACTCAACTTGATAGTAGCAACCTTAAGACATCTACTGGATATTATTACTTCAGCCAGATAATGAGCTTCAGGTAGGATTGGGGAAAAGAAGTGATCTTAAATCCCAATGAATATACTGAAATAACAGAGACTCGAGAAGACATGCATTAATAAAAGATACAACAGTTCATATTTTGAAGGATTAAGAAGACATAGGCCACTTGGATTTAGCTGATAGCTCTTATTTAATTCAAATCACTCTTCAAATAGCAAGACAATCAAACAATTCCTTATACTCACTAGTGACAATAACCAAACATACATATAATTATACCCAACTGGATTTCAACTTCATTAGGTCAACCACATTATAAACTTATTAGTGAAACTATGTATCTGGTTTGCTCAAAACAGATAGTGAAACTTGAGCCACCACTTGAATATATTCACTTTTTAGGCAATGAGACAAAGCAGGTCAAGAATATGTGAATATAGGTGTATATTTATGAATTTCAAGGGTTTTACTAGGTGGAAAAAATAGAGCAAAAATGCTATACCATATAAAGACAGAGAACCCGGCAAAAGACTTTATAAAAACAAAGTCAACTAACTTGCCAAACTTTTATTTTTACCACATAAAGGAAGTCTTAAGAAATTAAGCTAAATGGGTAAACAAGATTCAAACTTAACTGATGCTAAGCTGACATAAGAACAACTACAATCCTGTAGCTTGAAACCTAAGCTTAAGTGAATGGATTCCCATTAAGACAACCTTCATACATAATATAAACTATGAAGTTGACTCCTAACAAATCTAAACTCGAAAGAATTTAAGATCAAGAGATAAACTTCTGGACCTAAAATCTAAAAGTAAACTCTAATGCTTAACCTAAATTTATGCTTACTAAATGAAAAATTATCTTATTGTGAGCAACAAAATATTAACAGACCAGCTACTGACCAAGAAATAGACCAATTGTCATAAGAAAGAGATTATAGGCTGTGCCAAGATTCGTATGTAGAAAGAAAGAGGTCCAGTGAAGCTTTTGGCTCTAAATTTTACTGAATGACTCATCAGTACTTGTATGGAAAAGACTTCAAAATATCTTCACATAACAGATTTCAACTTATCCAGGCCACTAACTCCCAATTCTAGATTCACCTCTAAATTAACCAATGAAACTTATAATCCCAGGCAAACTAGTTCAAAATTTTTAATACAGTTCACTTCAAATCCACATTAAATAAGCAGGGGTGACTATATAAATCCATGATCAACTATGCCTCAATACAAACTCTTCACGGTCAGTTATAGGCCTCGAACATTCATAAACACAATCAATCACTATAAACCTATGCATCGAACCTACTTATCCTATGGGATGAAAAGAAAACTACATAACCAAAAAAAAAGAAAGATAAAAGATTAGCCTCATTCCCAACTATTTGGGTTCAACTATGATTTTTCCAACAAAAATTTTGGATGTTCCAGTCTTAAAATTTTTAGGGAATACATTCTTTCGAAACTTGTCACGTCTTACATATCCTCACAATTTACGAACTCCAAATACATAGGAATCAAAATTATAACAAATTTTCATAAGAATGTCTGAATTGCGAGGTAAGGAAATCTTCTAAGACTCATTTGAGTATTTATATATTTAGAATAATCAGAACATAAAGTATTTTAACTTATCAATTTCTTTTCATACTCTTACCACTTATGGATCTTACAGATGCAAAAGCTAAGGATGTAGCTAATGGTTCACAAGAATGGCAAGAACAGGGGACCTTTCGAGACTTATAACATTTTCTACATTTAACTAAGTCATAGTAACAAACGAAATGCTTTACATACCTCAGTTCCTTCGCCAAACTAATCTCAACGCCAAGCTAATTCAACTTATACTCTTGGGTGATCAACGTCTATAACAAATCACAATAATATCAACAATTAGCTAAAAGCCCTTTTCGGGTTTTAATTCCCAAATTGCCCCTAATTTATAAAAATTTTGGCAGCACTTCCCCTAGAATATAGGCTTCCCCGAGAATCAACTCGGCTCAAAATAATCAACAATGACAAGAACAACAACAACCCAACAATTAAAATAAGCCTTCCCAAGGTCATCACTTCACCAAATTCGCTAAAGAACCTCATTTTCATCACAATTACAAAACAGGGCAGCATACTATATATATACATATAAATGATATTCAAACCCTCTCTTATCATCCAAGAATCATATTACTTCAACTAAACGTCAAATGCATACTCCCAACGCAACATAACATTTAACTACATACATAAACCCCAAATTCGGCCAACTCTTTAAAATATACATATAAATAATTCACTCAAATTTTGGACAAACTTCAAATATACATATGAACAATTTTCAATACTTCTTTCACCCCACTAGGATCATATTCATGCCATTTAATCACAATTTCACGATTTCAAAATAATATAACACTATATACCCACATATCCACAATTCGACCCTTAACCCCAATACTCACAAGTCACTTCAACATGAATTCTTTCATGGTTTTCTTTCAATTAAACATACTCCAACATACATACAATCTTTATTTTACACAAAACAAGGCTAGAAATCAACATACCTTTTAAACCCCTTTAATAGATCCAAATCGCCAAAGTCGTAGAACAAGGCATTTTCTTGGCCAACCAACACCTCCACACAACTTAGGAGACTCAATATACCAAGGTTCTAACACCAAAATGATTATAGAATCGAAAAACATGAATTGTTGCTACAGCACTGTAGCAACCCGAGGGCCTTAAAATGGTGGTCTTGCTTTGGTTGTAAATTTTCTAAGTGTGGGAGATGTTAAAAATTAAAGGAAATTCTTACACCCACATGTATATATAATTAAAGCTTGGTCCCCCAACCTTATACTTGCACCAATAGAATTGTAACATAACATGAGTGGGCAAACTTTTAATTAATAGCTCTAGATTTGTTTTTTGTTCAAAGAATTAAAAGTGAGTCTTACATGTACACATGTGTATATATATAGATTTATACACATACACCTCTTTAAAATATTTCACTTTAATCCCAAACTTTCTAACAATACCACTTTGGTCCCAAATTCCCGTAACGGTTCTAATGCACAAAAATACATGTTCTAACATTATGTATCTATGATATGAACTTGACTCTATTGACTCTTGATGCATACGATAATGAAGTTTATCCTTAGTCCCAATTTTCCCCTTGTTTACATTTATCTCTTATTGTCATTCTCATTACTTCTAGGACCAACGATACGTAATGATATGCTATGAGGCTTATTTGGTGATCCTTCGGGCTCACCATTCGCTGATCACGTCTATACCCTAGGCTTGGGTCATGAGAAAAGTAGTATCAGAGCACTAGGTTGTTAGATCCTCAGATTCTAACACACCGCATTGATTAGAGTACTATTCATGGTTATGTTGTGCACCACAACTATGAGTAGGAGGCTATAAGATGTTTTATGTATTTTCCACCACAACTATGAGTAGTAGGCTATGAGATGTTTAAGGAAAAGTTTCCCTTCTTCATGTTCTAAGTAGTGCTATAGACTTGATGTAACCTTTCCCCCTAACAATTGTTCTTTGTTATGCTAGATTATGCCTAATACGAGGGGAAGACAAGCCCGCATGCCCGAGGAGCAACCGGCCAATGGAGCACTTAGGGATCTTCTCACTTTACTTGCACAAGTGGTGGCTAATCAAGCCAACCAAGGGGCCTAAGCCCGTCATGCTCCTACAACGACCTCTCGGGTAAGAGACTTTATGAGAATGAATCCCCCAGAATTCTATGGGTCAAAGGTGAGTGAGGACCCCTAAGAGTTCATTGATGAGTTCTAAAAAATTTTGTCCATCATAGGTATAAGGCCGGAGGATAAGACGGAGTTGGCAGTCTACCAACTCAAAGGGATAGCACAAATATGGTACAACCAATGGAAGGAGGAAAAAGGAGTCAACTATATGGTGCTTTGGGAAGAGTTAAAGGTTGTGTTCCTTAATATGTTTTTCCCCCTTGAACTTAGGGAAGCTAAGTTGGTGGAATTTATGAATTTGAGACAAGGGTCCATGAGTGCGAGGGAGTATGTCCTCAAGTTCACCAAACTTTCAAAGTTTGCTCCTCACTTGATTGCCGACTTAAGGTTAAAAATGAACAAATTTGTTATGGGTGTCGCCGACTTGGTAAGTAAAGAATTGCGGTCCACCATATTGATTAGTAACATAGACTTGTCACATTTGATGACTATGCCGATCAAATGGAAGAGGAGAAATTGAGGAAGAGAAAGGGGCATGAGGCCAAGAGGTCCTATTTTGGGGGTAAGTTTCAAAGGAGTGGCTGATTCCACCAAGGCCAAAGGCCTACTCATGCATTTGATAAGACAGTTGCAAATGATCTTCTGAGGGCCCAAGGTATAAGGGGTGTGCCTCCTATTAATGTGTTTCTGAAGTGTGGTAAGGGTCATGGTGGCCTATTTTAGGAATACCGGTGCTTGTTATTGTTGGGGGGAAATGGGGCATAAAACAAGAGATTACCCTCGAAACCACAACAAGGGCAATGAGGTTCGTCTACAAGGTGCTAATGCATTTCCATTGGGGAGAGGTGGCCGACAAGATGGAGTCCCAAGGCACAACCGATTTCATGTTTTGCATGGGAGACAAGGGGCTGATGAAGTCCCTTTTGTTGTTATCGGTATATAAAAATCTTTGACTTTGATGTGTATGCATTGATTGATCTGGGTGCCACTCTTTCTTTTGTTACCCCTTTTATTGCCCAAAAGTTTCATGTTGACCCCAAGTTGTTGCATAAGTCACACAAAGTGTCTAGTCCTACTGGTGGATTTATTGTTGCTAGAAAAGTTTATAGTAGTTGTCCTATTTGTATCTTGCATAAAGTGTTGCCTTGTGATCTTGTTGAGTTAGACATTGTTGATTTTGATGTCATTCTTAGGATTGATTGGTTGCACGCCTACTATGCTTCTATTGATTGTAGAACCCATAAGGTCAAATTTCAATTTCCAAATGAACCTATCCTTGAGTAGGAGAGTCATAATGTGTGGTCAAGAGTAGATTCATCTCTTGCATTAAAGCCTGTAACATGATCTCTTAGGGGTGTCCTTACAATCTTGCAATGGTTAGGGATATGGATTCTAAAGTCCTTCCCATAAAGTCGGTTCCAGTTGTAAATGATTTTCTTGATGTCTTCCCAAATGACCTTCCCAGTATTCCTCCCAAAAGGGAAATAGGCTTTGGCATAAACCTTTTCCCTAATACTCAACCTATTTCTATTCCCCCTTACTGTTTTACCCCAATGGAGTTGAAGGAACAATTGAGGAACTTGTTGGAGAAGGAATTTATTAGAACTAGCCAATCACCTTAGGGTGCTTCAATGTTGTTTGTGAAAAAGAAGGATGGGTCCCTTAGGATGTGTATTGACTACTGGCAACTCAATAGGGTCACCATCATGAGTAGGTATCCTGTTCTAAGGATTGATGATTTGTTCGACCAATTGCAGAGGGCTAGCCATTTCTCTAAGATTGATTTTCGGTCCGAGTATCATCAAGTGAAAGTGAGGGAGTGTGATATTCCCAAGATGGCCTTTTGGACTAGGTATGGGCATTATAAATTTGTGGTGATGTCTTTTGAGTTGACCAATGCACTTACCATTTTTATGAACCTAATGAATAGGGTCTTTAAAACCTACCTTGATTCATTTGTTATGGTCTTCATTGATGATATTTTGATCAATTCTCGTGGTGAGGAGGAGCATAGGGCTCATTTGTTTATTGTGTTACAATGATTGAGGGAGGAGATATTGTATGCTAAATATGAAAAGTATGAATTTTGATTGAGGGGGGTTTCCTTCCTAGGACATGTGGTATCGGGGGATGGTATTAAGGTGGTTCCAAAGAAGACCAATGTGATCAGAAATTGGCCTAGACTATTAACCCCATCGGATATTAGGAGTTTCTTGGGCTTAACGGGCTATTATCGGAGGTTTGTGAATGGGTTCTCTTCTATTGCTTCCCCTATGACAAAATTGACTCAAAAGAAGGCCAAGCTTGTGTGGTCCGATGAATGTGAAAGGAGTTTCCAAACATTAAAAGATAAGCTTGTGTCTGCTCTTATATTATCACAACCGGATGGGCTTGAGGGATTTATGGTGTATTATAATGCTTCCCAGGTGGGTTTGGGTTGTGTGTTGATACAAAATGGTATGTCATAGCTTATGCTTCTAGACAACTCAAGGTACATGAAAGGAATTACCTTACCCATGATCAAGAGTTAGTTGATGTTGTGTTTGCATTAAAGATTTGGGGACACTACTTGTATGGGGTGCATGTTAATGTATTCACCGATTATAAGAGCCCCCAATATGTCTTCACTCAAAAGGATCTCAACTTGAGGCAAAGGAGATTGTTGGAACTTCTCAAGGACTATGATATGAGTGTGCATTATCATCTAGGTAAGGAAAATATGGTGTCGGATGCCTTGAGTAGGGTGTTCATGGGTAACCAAGCTCATATTGATGGTAGTGAGAAGGAGATAGCTAGGGAGGTGCATCGGTTTGCTAGATTAGGAGTTAGGTTGGAAGAGAATGGTAATAGTGGTGTGGTTGTTATTGATGGTTCTAAGTCTTCTTTGGTTGATGAGGTGATGGCAAATATGATCTTGATCCCTCCTTGCTAGCATTGAAGGCCTTTGTGAAAAAGGGCAAGGTGGAGGTTATCTCCCAAGTGGGAGATGCTGCCCTTAGGTACCAAGGTAGATTATGTGTAGCATGTGTTGATGGTTCGATAGAAAAGATCCTTAATAAGGCCCATAACTCTTCTTATTCTATCCACCCCCATTCTACCAAAATAAATAGAGACTTAAGGGATATGTATTGGTGGGGAGGCATGAAGAGGGACATTACCAAATTCGTTTCCGATTGTCATACTTGTCAATAAGTCAAAGCCGAACATAAAAGTCGGGTGGCCTAATCCAGGACATTAAGGTTCCTACTAGGAAGTGGGAAGAGATAAATATGGATTTTTTGGTTGGGTTACCGAAGACTAGAATAGGTTTTGATTCCATTTGGGATGTCATTGATAGAATCACAAAATTGGCTCACTTTCTACCGGTTAAGACCACATTTGGGGATGAAGATTATGCAAGGTTGTAGATTCATGACTTGGTAAGGTTGCAAGGGGTTCCTTTGTACATAACATCGGATAGTGGGGCACAATTCACTTCACCCTTTTGGAGGTCCTTTCAAAAGGGTCTTGGTACTAGAGTTAAGCTTTCTACGGCCTTCCACCCTCAAATGGATGGCCAAGCTGAGAGGACCATCCAAACCCTTTAGTATATGCTTAGAGCATGTGTGTTAGAGCTTAAAGGTAGTTGGGATGATCATCTTCCATTGATTGAGTTTGCCTACAACAATATCCATCATTCTAGCATCGGTATGGCTTCTTTTGAGGATCTCTTTGGGAGACATTGTAGATCACTAGTCGGATGGTTTGAGGTTTGTGAGGTAGCTTTATTAGGACCAGATGTAGTTATGGAGGCTATTGAGAAGGTTAGGATGATTACGGAAATGTTGAAGACAACAAAAGTCATCAAAAATCCTATTATAATGTGAGAAGAAGAGACCTTGAATTCAAAGTTAGTGTTTGGGTCTACCTAAAGGTTTCACCCATGAAGGGTGTGGTCCATTTTGGTAAAGAGGGAAAGTTGAACCCAAGATATGTTGTCCCTGTGAGGTCATGAGGAGGGTTGGCAAGGTAGCTTATGAGTTGAGATTGCCTAGTATAAAGAGGTGGCTTCTGTTAAGGTCCTTTGGAGGAAACAACAAGTTGAGAGTGCTACTTGGGAGGCCAAAGTGGACATGCAAAAGTGATATCCTTACCTTTTCCACTCCACTCAAGCTTAAGGTATTGATCTAATTTCTTCATTTGATCTCAAGTCTTAAGTTCAACCCCATGTCATTGCTTATGTTCATGTTTAAATTGACAAGTTATGATGATTTTACACTTATGATGAAGTTTTCAAAATGATATTTATGTGCATTGTTGCATCTCTATGTGGGCTAATATGGTCGTGTTTGTGTCTCTCATATATGTTTCTTTGACATTCGGGGATGCATATTCCCAAGGGGGAGATATTGAAACAACCCCAAAAAGTGCCCGAAAATGTGCCTCGGAAGTGCCTAGAATTGTGATTTCCATATATCTCAAAGTCCATGCATGATATCTAAAATATGACTTCATATTCTTGATCAGTGGGTCATTTTAAGTGGAAAATGGGTCTAACCCTGATTTAGGAGCAAATGATTAGCAATTTCAATTTTTGCAATTTTGCTTATATATCTATCCGTGATGGTACCGCGATGTGCCTCCATCGCGGACATATGTAAATTCAGCCTTTGCGATAGGTGCGCGTTGCAGACCAAATGTGGACACGTGTAAATTCTGCCTAGTTATTTTTCTTACGGTCCAAACATATATATACACAAGACTAGAAACTAACAGATAGGACCCACCGCACCACGTATCCACAGACCTCTAATACGAATACATAGAATCAAATGACGGGACAGGGCACCCGTCATACCCAAAAATGCATAAAGACTGAAGTATCAA
>DF368285.1:0-17099 GCA_000787875.1 Solanum virginianum
ATTTTGTGGTTTATTGTGATGCTTCCAGAGTTGGCTTGGGTTGTGTATTAACGCAAAGAGGTAAGGTGATAGCATAGGCCTCCAGATAGCTTAAGATTCATGAAAAGAATTACCCAACTCATGATCTTGAGCTTGCTGCGATAGTGTTTGCTTTGATGATTGGGAGACACTATCTATATAGTGGGCACGTGGATCTATTCACAGACCATAGGAGTTTACAGTATGTGTTTGGACAAAAAGAGCTGAATTTGAGACAAACGAGATAGTTGGAGCTGCTGAAAGACTATGATATAAGTATCCCCTATCATCCAGGTAAAGCTAATTTGATTATTGATGCTCTTAGCAGGGTGACCATGGGAAGCACAACCCATGTTGAGGATGAAAAGAAAGAGTTAGCTAAGGAGGTTCACAGACTAGCTCGTTTGGGGGGAGGGGTGCAGATTAAGGATTCTGATGAAGATGGGGCCATTATCAGAAATGGGTCAGACTCATCTTTGGTGGTAGAAGTGAAAGAAAAGCAATATAGGGATCCCATTCTCCTCCAACTAAAGGAAGATGTTCAGAAGCAGAAAGTATTAGTGTTCTCAAAAAAGGAGATGGTATCCTGAGGTACCAACGTAGGTTGTGTGTGCCAAATGTTCACAGTCTTAGAGATAGGATCTTGGCTGAGGCTCATAATGCCAGATACTCTATCCACCCTGGTGCAACAAAGATGTATAGAGATTTGTGAGAAGTCTATTGGTGGGGTGGTATGAAGAAGGATATTACAGAGTTTTGTCTAGATACCCAAATTGCTAGCAAGTTAAGATTGAGTATCAAAGGCCTTGTGGTGTAGCCTAGAATATAGAGATCTCGGAATGGAAATAGGAGATGATTAATATGGAATTTGTGACAGGTTTACCTCTATCTCGTAGACAACATGAGTCGATATGGGTCATAATAGACAGAATGACCAAGTCAGCTCACTTCCTACCTGTCAAGATGACTGATACAGTTGAGGATTATGCCAGACTCTATCTTAAGGAGATTGTTAGGCTGCACTAGGTCCCTATATCTATTATTTCAGACAGAGGAGCTCAGTGAGGACTATGCCAGACTCTATCTAAAGGAGATTGTTAGGCTGCATGGGTCCCTATATCCATTATTTCAGATAAAGGAGCTCAGTTTACAACATAGTTTTAGAATTTCTTTCAGAAAGGGCTTGGTAAGAAGATAAATCTTACCACAACTTTCCATCCACAAACAGACGGGCAAGCAGAACGAACTATACAGACCTTGGAAGATATGTTGAGAGCTTGCATGGTAAACTTTAAAGGTGATTGGGATGATCATTTACCTTTGATCGAGTTCTCTTACAATAATAGTTTTTAGACCAACATACAGATGGCACCATATGAGGCTCTTTATGGGAGAAGGTGTAGATTACCCATTAGGTGGTTTGAAGTAGGTGAGGCTGGGTTGATAGGACTTGATCTAGTCCATCAGGCTATGGAAAAAGTGAAGGTCATCTAGGAGAGGCTCAAGACAGCTCAAAGTAGACAAAAGTCATATACAGATGTTAGAAGGAGAGACTTGGAGTTTGCGGTAGGCGATTGGGTGTACTTAAAGATATCTCCAATAAAGGGAGTTATGAGATTCGGGAAGAAGGGGAAGCTTAGCCCATGATATATTAGGCCATATCAGATTCTAAAAAAAGTGGGTAGCGTTGTTACGAGTTAGAGTTACCAGCAGAGTTAAGTGGTATACATCCGGTGTTTCATATTTCCATGCTTAAGAAGTGCTTGGGAGATCCCTCTCTAGTTTTCCCAGTTGAAAGTGCTGGGATTAAGGACAACTTTTCTTACAAAGAGATTTCGGTGCAAATATTAGACCAGCAAGTTCATAAATTGAGGACCAAAAAGATAACTTCAGTGAAAGAATTGTGGAGAAACCAATTCGTGGAGGAAGCCACATGGGAGGCCGAAGAAGATATGAAGGCCAAGTACCCACTCTTGTTCGTTGGCCTAAATGAGGATCTTGAATGTACACTTTCGTCTTTTCACCTTGAAGATTTATGTTTATTAAGTTAGGAAATCTTGTGGTTTGAGCTAGCTTTGTTCGTATCATTATCATTCGAGGATGAATGATCCCAAGGGGGAGATATTGTAACACCTCATGAAATGATGAAAATACCCCTCGAATTGACCTTACGTGTAATGTGCCTTCCCTTGCTCCGTTTGCAAATCCGAGACCAAATTTACTATTAGTGCGAATAATCGACTGAGAATATGGTCTCGACTTGGCAAAAACTAGAAAAAACATGAATTATTTTTGTCCAAGTGAGCTTAAAACAATGGGTTTTCCACGCCCCTTCTGTGACGCGGAGTGAATGCAGAACCACACTTTGATTTTTCTCCGAAATTGGACGAAACACAAAAATTCATGAAAAAGTGTTAAAAAGCACTAGATTTTCATTTTTTAAGGGGAAGGGTAATTCTGACTTTTTTCACACTCCATATCCTAAACTAAGTCAGTTTTTAAGTCGAATTAAGTCCAAAACATATTTTTCATAGTCACGTTCATACGCTCAAGCAGACCCTCTCAAGAACCTACGTTTAGGAAATTCAAGAAACGGTTGTAGGGCTTAGATTTTCCTTTTAATTCCTCAAGAACTCATTCTAAGGTATGTAAGGCCACTCTAAAATCATTATTTTTAGAATATTTTAGAAAAGTATAACCTAGTTTTCATCCCAGAAGTCTCAAGTCTTGCTCTAGATTAATTTCATGAAAATCTTATAAAGTTTAGTAAATTTCCTTACGTATGCATAGATTCCTCATTGAATAATGATGAATATTGATTCTTTAACTATTATGAAAGTATTGATTTCAAGATTTTAAAATTATAAATGATTTCCTGTGATTTCATGCGGGTTTCACGAACAACCATAAAGCTTATAGTCCAAGACTAGTTAAAGAATTCCTTTCTTGAATCATTCTTGCATTTGAGTTGAGTACATTATATATTAAAGAAGGATGTTCTTGGCATTATAGTTGAGTAATCTAGCATGATTGAAAGTACATAAAGATATTATTTACAGTAAAGTTAAAGATTGTAGTTGAGAAAGCTAAGTAGTAAGCCAGGCTAACTCCCCAATAATGCCAGATTTCAAGAATTTATAATCATTTGAGTATTAGTTATATAAAGTATTTTGGGAGTAGTATTGAGCACCGCTATGGGTGAGAGTAGAATAAATTACTCAAACTCATAAACTATGTAGCCAGCATATGATAGAATTGTACTACAATACCTTCCTCTTTAGCCACTGAGATGGCCCAGTTTTGAGATGGATCCACTCCTCTAGTTATTCGCCCCCTACCCGGCAAAGTACGGGATAGCTCTGGCAGCGTGGGCAAGACATTGTATCACCACGAAGCTTATAGTGGTGGTTGTTGATTAGAGAAACTCCCCAAGCTAAGAAACTAAGTTTTACTTATCAGTTTTCAGCATACAGTTTTATGATTATTGTTAACTCATTTATGACTATGATCATGTCTCTTATGATATGTTATGACATCCTGATTTAAATATTTTGACCATCTTACATACCGTATATTCTATGTACTGACGTCCTTAGGACCTGTATAGTTTTATAATGCAGATGCAGGTGACAGAGCCCCTCAGCAGTAGCTTCGTTGAGAATCTGACAGCTATCAGTGTTTGGTGAGGCCTCCTCTCAGTCCAAGGCTATATGATTTATGTTTCTTTACAGTATTTACTTTTAGTTCTTGCTACTTGGAGCCTGTCTGAGTAGCCCCTTTCAGACAATTTAGTAGAGGTTCCATAGACTATGTGTTAGTATTTCAGTTTCCAGTTTGTTCAGATGTTGCTTAAGAGCTTTTCATTCAGTTATGCAGACAGTAGTGAAATTTTTTATTGTTCCTCTAGCTTTTTAATTTCCACTATGAGTCTTTTGCTGAATAAGTAGCCAGGTCAAGTGGTTCGCTTGGAACCAGAATTGATTTTCGGGTACCGGCCACGTCCAGGGTGTAGGCTCGGGGCGTGACATACAAAATCGCTCTATATTTTTGTTAAAGTTAAGATATAATTGAATATCTTTTTCTACTTTACCCTTAGTAATAATTAATTTTAGAACATTCCTAAACTTGACGCAAGTTATTAATTTCATCCTCGGCCTATTGATAGTCTTAAAAACACTCTCTATTTGACTAACTAAACTAAAATACGCCCTCGAACTATTACAAGTGTTAAACACTCCTTAACTTATCAAGAATTTAAGGGTGTATTTTACTATTGTTACAAAATTAGGGATGTATTTAAGTTAAGTTAGTCAAACAAAAGGGTATTTTTAACGTCATCAATAATTCGGGTAAAAAAGTAATACTCCCTTCGTCCCAAATTAATTGAATTTTTGAGGCTTTTTTCAATATTCAATATAGTTGAATTGTTTAAAGTTCAAGATGAATGTTTGAAATTTTTTTCATATTTGCCCTTTCATTTATTGAAGTTTTATATTTTTTAGGAAATAAATTATATTTATGATTTTACAAAGGACAATAGTAGAAAGTATGGTGTAAATTTTATCTTTGAATATTTTTCTTAATATATGTGCATTATCTCACAAATTTAATTAAAATGGAATAGAGGGAGTAATTCATGCCAAATTTAGAAATGCTTTCAATAGTTTTAAAAACACCGATTAACCTAGAAAATAATTTAGAGCCCGGTTGGATTAGCTGAAAAAAAGTGACTTTTAAAAAGTTCTTCAAAAGCACTTTTTAAAGGACTGAAACTTATTTTAAAAATAAGTAGTTACGTATTTGGATAAAAGTACTTAAACTGAAAAAAAGTTGTTAATGTGTTTGGTATCAAAGTGTTGTTAAACACTTTTGTCTTTATCAAAATGACTGAAATATCCTTAAACTGTTACACATTATAAAATATTAATTATTGCTCTAAAATTTTATTTCTAAATTCGATTAAATTAGAATTAATTTATTCTAATACATCTTCAATATAAATTGATTATATTAGTTAATTTATATATCTAAGTTATTTTTAATATTTAAAATGTATAATTTTAATAAAATACATGAAATATTTGAGTTTTTTTTAAAATTATATTTGTAATAAGTAATGACTATATTTCTTCTTTACCATAAATAATTTATAAAAATAATAAAATAAGAAGAAAATAATTTAGAAGAAAAAAAAAGAAAGAAAGAGCAAGAAAATAAAAAAGAAAAAATGGAAGAAAAAATAGGAAGAAGGAAAAAAAATGGAAGAAAGAAAGAGCAGGAAAAAAAAGAAAAAGCAAAATTTTTTAAACTAATGAATGAAAAAAATAGAAAAAAAAGTAGGAGTAAAATAATATAGAAATTATAAGCAAACATTAGGGATAAAAAAGTAAATTTGTTGGTTAAACATAAAATGACTTTTAAGCTAAAAAAAAAAAGCAGGGGGGACCAACTTACTTATCTAATGAAATATAATTGAAAGAAGAAGAAACATAGGTTATGAAAATATATTATCATAATATATAATACAACAAAATATTATATGACCAACCATCCATATCATGAACTGAATGGTGTTTTATTCATACTTATTACATGATAGTTTGTTATGAGGTATAAGTGACTAGTGACTTAACCATGACTTCCACCTGTAGGGTTGTATTCATCACGTGAAGGGTTGCATCCACTATCTGAAGAATTGTATTCATCACATGGAGATTTATATTTATCATATGAAGAATTATATCTGTTATTTGAAAGGTTATATCGATCACGCGCGAGAAGATTTATTATATCTATTGTTATAGTCATCACGTGGAGAATTATATCCATCGTCAAAAGTTTTATATCTATTGTTATATTCATTATATGAAGGTATATATCCGTTATAAAAATATTTATATCCGTTGTCATATTTACCACGTCGAGGTTTATATTCGCCACCTGAAGGTTTATATCCTCAACTTGAAGGTCTATATCTATTGTTATATTTGCCACCTTAAGGCTTATATTCGCCACTTGGAGTTTTATATCCATTATTATATTCATCACGTGGCGGCTTATATTCATCGCCTGGAGGTTTATGTCCATTGTTATATTCATCATATGGGGGTCTATATTCGCCACCAGTAGGTTTATACCCGTTGTTATATTCGCCACCAGTAGGTTTATACTCGTTGTTATATTCGCCACTTGTAGGTCTATACCTGCAGTTATATTCACCACCAGTAGGTTTATACTTGTTATATTCTCCACCAGAAGTTTATATCTATTGTTATATTCACCACTGGGAGGTTTATATCCATTATTATATTCACCATAGGGTTTATATCTGCCATCAGAAGATTTATATCTGTTGTTATATTCATCACGTGGTGATTTATATTCACCACTTGAAGAGTTATATCCATCACCAGAAAATTTATATCCATTGTTATATTCACTATACAAAGGCTTATATCCATCACCATGATATCCACCTACGCCGTTATATCCACCACCGTATACATCATTTTTATTATCCGAATTCATTGTTGCATCAATTGTGAAATTCAAAAATTATAATAACATTATCATATATATGTGTGTGTGTGTGTGTCTAATAATTAGATAATCAAGAAAATCTAATAAGCCAAAAGAGATAAATAACAAACTTAGAGGTCTCAGCCAACTCCCTAGCTAAAACCTCAGTTCATTGCGAAGATAACCAAAAAAGGCCAAGAATAAGAAATGTCTTGGAACGAATAATTTTTTCTCTACTTCAAACCTTAGTTTTATATTATTTAAAGGATGGAAAATTGATACAACATTGGGTTATATTTATAGTAAGAATGGAACGTAGTTGAGATTAAAGTACCTTATGTGTCACACCTCGAGCCTACACTCTGGACGTGGCCGGCACTTGAAAACCATTTTTGGTCCCAAGTGAACCACTTGGCCTGGCTACTTACTCAGCGGAAGACTTACCAATAGTGGAAAAAGCTATTAAAGCATCAAACTTTTGGTCCCAAGTGAACCACTTGGCCTGGCTACTTACTCAGCGGAAGACTTACCAATAGTGGAAAAAGCTCTTAAAGCATCAAACTAACTTATAAATAGACTGAATAAATGAATGCAAAGTTATAACTACTGTCTGAATAAACTGGAACTAAAATACTGACTCATAGTCCATGGAACCTCTACTACAACTGTCTGAAAGGACTACTGAGATAGGCCCTAAGTAGCCAGAACTGAAATAAAAGTGAAAGTAACATAACATGAACCAAAGAGCCTCGAACTGAAAAGAGGCCTCACTAATGTCTGGAAGCTATCAGTTCTCAACGGAGTAGCTGCTGAGGAACTCGGTCACCTGTGTCTGCATCATAAAATGATGCAGGTCCTAAGGACATCAGTATGTGAAAAAATGGAAGAAAAAATAGGAAAGGAACTCGGTCACCTGTGTCTGCATCATAAAATGATGCAGGTCCTAAGGACATCAGTATGTGGTATGTATGGTATGTAAGATGGCCAAAACATTTAAACTGTATATCATAATGCTTCTCAAAAGATATAAATATAACTCATAATTACATGGCAATAATCATAAAAGCTGGTATGCTGAAAATAACATGCTGAAAACTGATATGAAAAACTTAGTTTCTTAGCTTGGGGAGTTTTTCTAACCGACAACCACCACTATGAGCTTCATGGTGATACAACATCTTGCCCACGCTGAAATCAAATCCCAACATTTTTCTAACCGACAACCACCACTATGAGCTTCGTCGTGATATAACGTCTTGTCCATGCTGCCGGAGCCATCCCATACTTTGCCGGGGTAGGGGATGAATAACTAGGAGAGTGGATCCATCCCAAAACTGGGCCATCTCAGTGGCAAATGAGGAAGGTACTGTAGTACAATCTTATCCTATGCTGGCTACATAGTTTATGAGTTAGAGTAATTTATTCTACTCTCACCTATATCAGTGCTCAATACTACTCCTAAAATACTTTATATAGCTCATACTTACTGATCATAAATTCTTGAAATCTGACTTTCTTGGGGACTTAGCCCAGCTTACTACATAGCTTTTTCATACAACTTCTTTAACTTAACTGAAAACTAGAATCAACTCAATGACTCAAAACATGCTAAATTCTGATATTCATTAAGAATCTATGAAATTTAACATAATTTACAAAGTTACAGGAATTTTAGTATAAATCAATGCTTGCAAGTTCATGGATAAAGTCTAGCTTATATTTCTAAATATATTATCAAAATAATACTTTTTAGGTGGCCGTACATACCTGGGAATGTTTTCTTGGAAGATTGAAGGATTATCTTGAATGCCCTATTGTTCTTGAATTTCTAGCTTGAGGTTATGGGAAGGGTTTCTCTACTTTAAACGAAAGAATAAGTAAAATAATTCATCCCTAGAGTTAAATCGACGTTAAAACTATTTAGTTTAGGATATGGGGTATCGAAAAGATCAATAATACCCTTTCCCATTAAAAGAACAAGACTGCCTCAAAATTACACTAGTGCGCGACGTGCACTAGTATTAATTTCAACTTTTTCGCAAATTTTCACTTTTCATTAAATTTTTGAAAATGACCAAGTTTGGCTCCGCGTTCTTTCCGCATCGCTGAGCGGATGCGAAAACCTCACTATTTTTGAATTTCTTTGGGAAAAATAATACACATTTTTTTGAGTTTTTGTCGAGTCAAGATCATTTGCCAACTCAATATTTTGCACCGATCGCAAATCCGATCTCGAATTTGCAAAATGAAGCAAGGGAACACACGTTACGCGTAAGATCAATTCTAGGGTATTTTTGTCATTTCAGGAGGTGTTATAATATCTCCCCCTTGGGATCATTCATCCTCGAATGATAAAGATATGAATAAAGCTAGCTCAAACCATAAGATTTCCAGGCCAAGAATAAGAAATGTCTTGGAACGAATAATTTTTTCTCTACTTCAAACCTTAGTTTTATATTATTTAAAGGATGGAAAATTGATACAACATTGGGTTATATTTATAGTAAGAATGGGAATATGAAAGTTTACCTTCAAGATCCTCATTTAGGCCAATGAACAAGTGTGAATACTTGACCTTCATATCTTCCTCGAACTCCCATGTGGCTTTCTCCACAAATTGGTTCCTCCACAAAACCTTCGCCGAAGTGATCTCCTTGGTCCTCAATTTACGAACTTGTCGGTCTAATATCTGCACCAGAATCTCTTCATAAGACAAGTTGTCCCTAATTGCAACACTTTCAACCAGGACAACTAGAGAGGGATCTCCTAAGCACTTATTAAGCATGGAGATATGAAATACCAGATGTAGAGCACTCAACTCCACAGGCAACTCTAGCTCGTAAGCAACACTACCCATTCTTCTCAGAATCTGATATGGCCTAATATATCATGGGATGAGTTTCCCCTTCTTCCCAAATCTCATAACTACCTTCATTGGAGATACCTTCAAGTACACCTAATCGTCTATCTCAAACTCTAAATCTCTTCTTCTAACATCTGTGTAAGACTTTTGTTTGTTTTGAGCTATCTTGAGCCTTTCCTGAATAACCTTCACTTTTTCCATAGCCTGATGGACTAGATCAAGTCCTATCAATCCTGCCTTAGCAACTTCAAACCATCCTATGAGTGATCTACACCTTCTTCCATAAAGAGCTTCATATGGTGCCATCTGTATGCTGGCCTGAAAGCTATTATTATAAGAAGACTCAATCAAAGGTAAATGATCATCCCAGTTACCTTTAAAGTCTATCACACAAGCATTCAACATATCTTCCAAGGTCTGCATAGTTCACTGTGCTTGGCCGTCTGTATGTGGATGGAAAGTTGTGCTTAAGATTTACCTTCATACCAAGCCCTTTTTGAAAGGAATTCCAAAACTGTGTTCTAAACTGAGCTTCTCTATCAGAAAAAATGGATACAGGGACCCCGTGCAGCCTAACAATCTCCTTAAGATAGAGTTTGGCATAATCCTTAGTTGTCTCAGTCGTCTTGACAGGTAGGAAGTGAGCTGACTTGGTCATTCTGTCTACTATAACCCATATCGAATCATGCTGTCTCTGGGATCGAGGTAATCCTATTACGAACTCCACATTAATCATGTCCCATTTCTATTCAGGAATCTCTATGTTCTAAGCTACACCACAAGACCTTTGGTGCTTAACCTTAACTTGCTGGCAATTTGGGCATCTAGACAAAAACTCTACAATGACCTTTTTCACACCACCCCACCAATAGATTTCTCGCAAATCTCTATATATCTTTGTTGCACCAGGGTGGATAAAGTATCTAGCATTATGAGCCTCAACCAAGATCCTATCTCTAAGACCGTCAATATTTGGCACACACAACCTGCTTTGGTATCTCAGGACACCATCTCCCCCTTTTAAGAATACTAATACTTTCTGTTTCTGAACATCTTCTTTCAATTAGAGAAGGATGAGATCACTGTCTTACTTTTCTTTCACTTCTGCCACCAAGGATGACTCTGACCCACTTCTGACAATGGCTCCACTTTCGTCAGAATCTTTAATCTGCACCCTCAAACGGGCTAGCCTGTGAACCTTTTTAGCTAACTCTTTCTTTTCATCCTCAACATGGGTTGTGCTCCCCATGTTCACCATGCTAAGAGCATCAACAACCATATTAGCTTTACCTGGATGATAGAGGATACTCCTGTTTGGAGGCATATACGATCGCCTTGCCTCTTTGCATTAATACACAACCCAAGCCAACTCTGGAAGCATCACAATAAACCATGAAATCATCAACTTCATCTGGTAGGGATAATCCAGGGGCGATAGTCAACCTAGTCTTCAACTCTTGGAAACTCTTCTCACAAGCTTCTGACCATTCTAAGCCCAAGAAACTTCTTATCTCTGTGGGAGTTATGGGCCTTGGCCAATTCTTTACTGCCTCAATCTTTTGGGAATCAACCTGGATACCCTCACCAGACATAATGTGCCCCAGAAATGCCACAGACTCCAACAGAACTCATACTTAGAAAATTTAGCATATAGCTACTGATCCTTAAGGGTCTGAAGGATAACTCTAAGATGGTCTGCATGCTCTTCCTTATTACGGGAGTAGATCAGGATATCATCTATGAACACAATAACAAACATATCTAAGTACGACCTCAACACCCTGTTTATAAGGTTCATGAAAGCTACTGGTGTATTCGTCAACCTGAAGGACATGACTAAGAACTCATAATGGCAATATCGGGTTCTGAAAGCTGTCTGAAGAATGTCTTTATCTCTAACTTTAAGCTAATGATATGTAGATCTAAGATGTAACTCAGAAAAATAGGTGGCACCCAGAAGTTGGTCAAATAAGTCATCAATTCTGGGAAGATGATACTTGTTCTTAATGGTGATCTTGTTCAATTGACAGTAATCTATACACATCCAAAGAGAACTGTCCTTTTTACGCATGAAGAGAATTGGAGCACCCCAAGGTGAGATGCTTGGTCTAATGAATCCCTTCTCTAAAAGATCTTTCAACTGCAACTTTAACTCTTTTCGTTCCAAAGGAGCCATTCGGTATGGAGGAATAAATATAGGTTGAGTATCTGGAAGAGTGTCTATCCCAAAGTCTATTTACCTATCAGGAGGGACTCCAGGAAGATCCTTAGAAAAAACTTTTGGGAACTCATTCACAACTGGAATAGACTGACGAGATGGTGCCTCGGCACGAGAATCCTGAACTCTGACTAGGTGGTATATATACCCCTTGGAAATTAGCTTTCTAGCTTTGAGATAGAGACAAACTGACCCTTGGGAAATACTGTGCTACCCCTTTACTCTAAGACTGGTTCGTTAGGAAATTGGAATTTGACCACTCTAGTTCTGCAATCTATGGAGGCATATCTAACATGAAACTAATCCATGCCTAGGATGACATTAAACTCTACCATATCTAACTCCACCAAATCAGCTATAATAGTCTTATGATAAAGAGAGACTGGACAACCCCTATAAATTCTTTGGGTTAAAATAGACTCTCCAGTAGGAGTAGAAACACTGAAAGGCTCAACAAAACATTTTGGATTGACCCCAAACTTCACAGCTACATATGGGGTTATAAAAGACAATATGACTCCTAGGTCTAATAATGCATAGACATTATGAGTAAATATTTTGAGCATACTCGTAACCATATCTGATGATTTCTCCTGCTCCTGTCTGGTGCCCATGGCATACAAGTGATTTGTGCTCTCGCTTGACCCTACTATAGTACCCCTGTAAGGTGGCTTACCCTGCGGGGCTAAGAGACTGTCTGTGATCTGGTATCTCTCGTATTCTACTTCCCTATAGGATAATCCTTCAAGAAGTGCCCCACCTGACCATATTTGAAACATCCATTTGTGCCTAGAAGGCACTCTCCTGGGTGAAACTTACCACACTTACCACAAGTAGGATAATGGTTTGATCCTGGAACTATGCTACCCTGTGACTGGCTACTCGGAAATCTACAGTGCTATGACCCCTGGTCATTTCTGATCCTCAGTGCCGGTGCACTAGCGGATGAAGGTGTTGGTCTGGTTTTCTTAGGCTGGAAAGATGAGTGACCTCCACCTCCAGTCCCTCTCTTTCCTAACTCCTGACCTGATGTCTTGGCCCTCTTACTCCTGAACTCCTCCCTAACCTGCATCTTCTCCTCCTCTACCTATTGCATATATGTCATCAAACGGGCTATATCTATGTCCCCAATCAACATCGTATTCCTGCCCTCTCTCTTAGTCACTCAAGAGAGCCCGGACATGAAAAGATCCATCCTAGTATACATATCTGCCACCATAGCTGGAGCATAACGGGACAGCTGAGTAAACTTGAGGCTGTACTCCCGTACACTCATATTCTCTTAGTTTATGTTTAGAAATTCTCTCACCTTAGCCTGCCTCATCTCTCTGGGAAAGTACTATCCCAAGAAAGCCTCCTCTAACACTTCCCAAGTAACTGCTCGCGCGCACTCTGCCTTGCTCCTCTTCCACTGATCAAACCAAAGTCTAGCTACCCCCTTGAGCTCGTAGGCAGCCAACTCAACCCGATCAGTATCAACTATACGCATCACCTGAAACACCTTCTGGAGCTCCTCAATAAAGTTCTCAGGATCCTCCTTCACATAAGACCCCATGAACTTTGGTGGGTTCATTCTCAGAAACTCCCTAACTATGGCGGTATCTGCCCCATCATTCCTGCCATCTCCCTAGCGACCTCCTGGAGTAGTAACTGCCTGAGCCAAGGTCTGAATGGCCTGGCAAAGCTCAACATTAGTAATATCAGCTTGCTGTGGCTGCTCCATAGGCATAGTTGGGCCTCTAGGTTCCTTCAAAATTCGGCCAGGCTGGTCTGCGTTCCTTCTGGCTGCCCCTAACTGGTTTGTTAGCTCTGTGAGGAGGCATGATCTAAAAAATATGGCGTGAAGGCACGAGTTAGAAGGGACTTCGCAGAGACATGCTCTGAAGCGCGAGACAAGGAAAAACAAGTAATGATGACACTTCCTAATATCCCGTAGCTTCCCTATTATAGATGTGGCTCACTTCACACCCATAAATACGAACTTTACTAGACATAGTTTCATAGACTCTCTAGGACTCTTGAACTCTGTGGTCTGATACCAAGTTTGTCACGCTTAGAGCCTACACCCTGGACATGGCCGGCACTCGAAAACCATTTTTGGTCCTAAGTGAACCACTTGGCCTGGCTACTTACTCAACGGAAGACTTACCAATAGTGGAAAAGGCTCTTAAAGCATCAAACTAGCTCATGAATAGACTGAATAAATGAATGTAAAGTCATAAATACTGTCTCAATAAACTGGAACTAAAATACTGACTCATAGTCCATGGAACCTCTACTACAACTGTCTGAAAAGACTACTGAGATAGGCCCCAAGTAGCCAGAACTGAAATAAAATTGAAAGTAATATAACATGAACCAAAGAGCCTCGGACTGAAAAGAAGCCTCATCACTATCTGGAAGTTATAAGTTCTCAATAAAGCGACTGCTGAGAAACTCGGTCACCTGCATCTGCATCATAAAATGATGCAGGTCTAAAGGACGTCAGTACGTGGTATGTACGGTATATAAGATGGCCAAAACATTTAAACAGTATATCATAATACTTCTCAAAAGACATAAACGTAACTCATAATTACATAGCAATAATCATAAAAGATGGTATGGTGAAAATAACATGCTGAAAACTGATATGAGAAACTTAGTTTCTTAGCTTAGGGAGTTTCTCTAATCGACAACCACTACTATGAGCTTCGTGGTGATACAGTATCTTGCTCAAGCTGCCAGAGTCATCCCGTGCTTTGTTGGGGTGGGGGACGAATAACTAGGGGAGTGGATCCATCCCAAAACTGTGCTAATGAGGAAGGTACTGTAGTACAATCCTACCCTATGTTGGCTACATAGTTTATGAGTTTGAGTAATTTAGTCTACTTTCACTCATATTGATACTCAATACTACTCCTAAAATACTTTATATAGGTCATACTTAGTGATCATAAATTCTTGAAATCTGGCTTTCTTGGGGACTTAGTCTAGCTTAGTACATAGCTTTCTCATACAACTTCTTTAACTTAACGGAAAACCAGAATCAACTCAGTGACTCAAAACATGCTAAATTCTTGGCTAATATGTGAAACCAATAATCATGATATTCATCAGGAATCTATGAATTGTTCCATGAAATTTAACATACTTTACAAAGTTACAGGAATTTTAGTATCAATAAATGCTTGCAAGTTCATGAATAAAATCTAGCTTCTATTTCTAAAGATATTGTAAAAATAATACTTTTTAGGTGGCCTTACATACCTGAGAATGCTTTCTTGGAAGATTGAAGGATTATCTTGAATATCCTATCGTTCTTGAATTTCTAGCTTGAGGTTTTGGGAAGGGTTTCTTTACTTGAACAAAAGAATGAGTAAAATAATTCATTCCTAGACTTAAATCAACGTTAAAACTGCTTAGTTTAGGATATGGGGTGTAAGATAGGTCGGAAATACCCTTTCCCATTAAAAGAACAAAACTGCCCCGAAATTACACTAGTACACCACACGCACTAGTGTTAATTTCAACTTTTTCGCAAATTTTCACTTTTCATTGAATTTTTGAAAACGACCAAGTGTGACTCCGCGTCACAAGGTAGATGTAGAAACCTCACTGTTTCTGAATTTTTTTGATAAAAATAATTCGCATTTTTTTGAGTTTTTGTCAAGTCGAGATCATTTTCGAACTCGTATTTTTGTCGAGTCGAGACCATGCACTGATCGCAAATCTAGTCTCGGATTTACAAACGTAGCAAAGGAAGGCACGTTACGTATAAGGTCAATTCTAGGGTTATTTTTGTCATTTCACGAGGTCTTACATTATGCCTAGTTGCCAGGTCACGTAATCGATAATAATTTTTCCATTTAATTTAATTTATTTGTTTTATTTTTATTTTATGTTTGTTTATATTAAAAAGTCACCTCCTTTTTTTTTAAACTCCATTAAACTTTCTACATGATATGTTTAAGATCATAAGATTAAAGAATTGAGTTGCTATTCAAGTCAAGCAAGAAAAACAAATTGAATCATAAGGAGTAATATTTCTTTTACGTTTTTTATGTACACTAAATCAAATAAATTTTATAGTTAAAATATATTATTAATTATAATTAAAAAATAAATATTTATAATGACAAAACATGTATATTATTTTGTAGTGGAGTGAATCTCAAACAAAAGATGAAATGTTTTTGTTAAATATAATTTTAATACTTTACTAAAGTCTCTTAAGAATAATAAGTAGCTAAAGCTTTTTATTATAATTATCATAAGATAAATTTGTACGTATTTTCCCGATTTTTTTTCTAAAAATCTTTTTTGGTGGTGGGGTGGGGTTAGGGGGGGTTAGAATTTGAATAAACACAAATTACTTTACTAGTCTATCTATATCTATATACTATATTAAAAGTGTGAAGACGCTTAATAATGTTGATTGAATTTTTTGCTCTTCATTAAAAAACTGCTCTTTATACAAAATTGTCTTTTTAATTTTTTTTAGAATTATTATTTTAATAATATTAAATATAATAAAAATTAAACAAAGAAAAATCCCTACACAAAAAAACTTTTACCAACTAAAATAGATTTGGTGTAAAAAAAAATTAGTCAAAAAGAAAAAAATTTTAAAAGGGAAAACATGTCCAAAACATTTTAAGGGAAAATTAAATAAAGAAAAATCCCTACACAGAATCCCTTTTCAACTAAAATAGACTAAAAGAAAATTAGTCAAAAAGAAAAAAAAATAAATGGCAAACGTCCAAAGTGAAAAAGAAAAAAAATTAAGAAAAGAACTTTGAGTAAGTTTTCCTTTTTTTGGTAGGGAACACGGTTTGGTTAATTTTATTTTTTACTTTTTACTTTTTTTTTCCTTTAACTAACACAAGTTTCCCACTTTGAGGAGGAAACCCAAATAATGATTTTAAAAAAAATTAAATAGGAAGAAATATTAATTGTTTGAAAATAAATAAAATTTTTTCTAATTCATCATGGATCCTAATTATATGATGAAAAGTTTTGTCGTAAATATAATAAAATATTATTTTCTTTCCTTTTTCATTTATGACTTCTCTACTTCTATAAAAACACTTCAATTTCAACTTTTGATTCATTCACTCCCTTCATCAATTTGTGCTAAGTGGTGCTAGATGTTATTTTACGATTTTTCTTGAACTTCAATTCGATTATCAGGTTTCGTTATATTATACACTCACTTTCTTTGTTCTATATTCTTTTCTCTTTCTTTTTTACTTTTTGAATTTAAAGAAAATAATATAAATTGTCATGCCTCTTAACTTGCTTCATTCGAATTATATTATGGTTTTCGTTAAGTTAGTTTAGTCTAATAAATTTTTGTTATTTAAAAATTTCTATTATTTTGTTTCTAACCTCTCCATCTATTCAACGTAAATTAATATCTCAAGTAAGGTAATACTTCTTCATCTTATAATTTTTTTATGTTATAAATTCATAAGTTATTCTTCTTAGAGACCAATAATC
>DF368282.1:0-13431 GCA_000787875.1 Solanum virginianum
AAGCTTGAAGAAGAACCTTGATGAAGAACCTTAACTTGGGATGAGGGTTTGGTATTTGAGTTTGGGGAGTGAAAATATTACTAAGTATTTGAGTCAGTATTAGAAAATGTTTAAGATGATATGAGGGTGAAGTTCGGCTAAGTATAGGTAAAAACATATTTGGGAATACTTAAGCCCAATACATAGAAGTCTTGGACTGAACTATAAAAAACAGTCCCCAAAATGAACTAGGGCGAGTCACGAGGGCAACGCGAAAACCCTACTAGAATTTGCATTCTTGAAATTTCATAATTGCTAATCTTTTGCTCTTAAATTAGGGTTAGACACTTTTTCACCTAATTTGTATACCCTAAATAAGAATATATAGTTAGATTTTTGAAATAGCAAACAGATTTTTAGATATATAGAATTTAAAATTTCTGACATTCCGAGGCACATTTTCGGAAATTTTTGGGGGTCGTTTCAGAAACACACCCCAAACCAACTCTTGAGGTATCACAATAAAACACAAACCCTTCTAGCCCTTCCGATAAAGCCAAAATAGTGGCAGAGATAAGCTTGACATTCAAGGTTTGAAAACTCTTTTCATATTCATCGGTCCAAAATTTTTTTGCCTTCTTTTGAGTCAGCTTCATCATAGGGGAAGCAATAGAAGAGAAACCATTCACAAACCTCCAATAATAACCCGCCAAACCCATGAAACTCCTAATATCCATTGGAGTCAAGGGCCTAGGCTAATTCGTTATTGCCTCTATCTTCTTAGGATCCACCTTAATGCCATCACCCAACACCACATGCCCTAGAAATGCAACCTCTTTCAACCAAAATTCTCACATTTCATATTTAGAAAACAACCTCTCATTCTTCAAAATTTGCAACTTCACCCTCAAATGATTCATATGCTCATCCTTACTATAGAAATAAACCAAGATATCATCAATATAGACCACCAAAAACATACAAAGGTAGGGTTTAAAGACCCTATTCATGAGATATATAAATATTGTTGGTGCATTAGTCAACCCAAAGGACATTACCACAAACTCAAAATGCCCATAACTAGTCCAAAAAGTGGTCTTGGGAATATCACACCCCCTCACCCTCAATTGGTGGTATCTGGACCAAAGATCAATTTTAGAGAAGTGACTAGCCCCTTGAAGTTGATCAAAAAGTTCATATATCCTTGGTAGAGGATACTTATTCTTTATGATGACTCTATTGAGTTGCTAGTAATTGAAGCACATCCTAAGGGAACCATCCTTTTTCTTTATCAACAACATTAATGCACCAAAAGGAGAGTTGCTATGCCTTACAAAACCCTCCTACAACAAATCCCTCAAATAATCCTTCAATTTCTCCGAGGCCATATAGTAAGGAGGAATAGAAATAGATTGTGTATCAGGGAGGATGTCTATACCAATGTCTGTTTCCCTTTTAGGAGGAACACTAGGAAGCTCATTGAGAAAGACATCAAGAAACTCACCACCGAAACCGACTCAATAGGAAGGACTTTAGACTCAACATCCCTAACCCTTAAAAGGTTATAAATGCAACCCTTAGAAATCAATTTTTGAGCTTTATAACATGAAATGAATCTACCCTTGACCACCATATTACAACTTTCCCACTCAAGGATGAGCTCATTAGGGAATTGTAATCTAACTTTACGGGTCGTACAATCAATGGAAGATGATATGCATGTAACTAATCCATCCAAAGAATAATATCAATGTCCACCATGTCAATTTCAAAAAAATCACAAGGCAAGACTTTATGGAATATGGACATGGGACTATCTCTATAGACACTTTTAGCAATAGTGGACTCACCAACAGGGGTAGACACTTCATATGGTTCACACAACAATTCGGGACACACATGAAGCTTTTTGGCAACAAAAGCAATAATGAAAGAAAGAGCAGCACCTGGATCTATCAATGTATACACATCATAATAAAAAATCTATCATATACTAGCAATAACATTGGGCACCTCATCCACTCCTTGCCTTTCTTGGAGAACATAGAACCTATTTTGCCTTGGTGCAGCACCTTGTTGGCCTCGCTTTTCCCTTTGACCTACACTAGTACCTTGTCCTTGAGGATGACCATCTCTACCCATGTGTTGAGCATGTGGACAATCAACAACCTTGTGACCCACTTCACCACAACCGGAGCAAATATTACAGTTCTTCAAACATGGACCACCATAGTTTCTCCCATATTTTTGGTACCTAGGGTTAGTCATCCTACCATTGCAACCTTGGAACCTTGGGTTAGACACCTTATCATTAGGAAACCTCTTATTTTGGGCATTGGAGGACCCTTTAGCCTTGGAATTTGTGACCTCGTAGAAAATGACTACCCTTGGCATCTCAGAAGCCACCCTCAAACCGAGCCCTCTTGGACTCTCTAGTTCTTCTCATTCTAAGTTTCTCGCTCTCAAGCTACTTGGCTTATGTCATAGGCCGAGACAAAGGTCATGCCCCATGATAGATAGCACCTTATACACCTCATCGATGAACTCTTGGGGATCTTTCTCCGCCTTAGACTGATGAAACTCTGAAGGATTCATCCTTGTAAAATCCCTCACCCTTGAGGCCAGAGTTGGAACATGAGGATCCTGGGCCCCTTGGTTCAATTGGTTAGTCATAGCATGTGCCAACATATTGATGGCATTTCAGAACTCATCTTGGGCCACCCTCTATCTTGAGGAGCTTGAGGAGCGGCAGGGGCTAGTTGCTCCTGGAGTGTACGGGCTCTCCTTAGTCTTGGTAGTGGCATGATTTAGGAGAGGCAAAGACATTCATTAAGGGGGAAAACCTTATCTTTACATCTAAACTATGACATAGATCATGAAGAAGTGAAATAATTCCTAAAACACCTTATAACCTCGTAGTCATAGTTATGGCATGCTTCACAACTATCAATAAGACTCTAATCAACACAGTGTGTTGGATTTCTGAGGACTATTATGTAACGACCCCAAAAAATTCCCAAAAATGTGCCTCAAAAGTGCTTAGAATTAAAATTTCCATATATCTAAAAATCTGTGTGTTATTTCAAAAATCCAACTTCATATTCTTGTTCAGGGCAGAAGATTGAGTGGGAAATGGGTCTAACCAAAATTTTAGAGCAACGGTAACAAAATCCAAAATTTTAAAGAGTCAAATTCTAGTGTGTAATGCGTATTCTTAGCGCGACATGCCTCTGTGTTATTTTTGTCTAGTTTTTCTTGTCTGGTCTAAGGCCTTTGGGTCTTGGGCCTAAGCCTTCCCACACGTGAAAATACCTATACTTAGCCATATTTTTCCATCATATCATATAAGATATTCCCCAATACTTAATAAAACATTAAGGCTTATATTTCTCTCAAATTTAAAGTGCCAAAACCCTCTCCGGATCTTAAGGATTGCACCTAAGCTTTAATTTTCCATCTCCAATCTTCATTAAGTCCATCTCAAATCTTCATTAAGTTAATCTCCAAAGCTAAGGTATGTGGGTTTCTTTCAGGGGTTCCTTTCACCCATGATGCCCAAGCTTACACTTACCTAAATTTGTATGATTTAAAGTTGATTCACTCATGGGTCTGATTTATTTAGAAAATCACTGCACACTATGTTTGGGCTTATGAAATTGTGATTGTTTTAACATGTTTTGAGCTATGAATCCAAGATCTATTGTAAGATTTGATGAAGGGTTTTGATGTATGTTGCTTGAGGATGTTACCAAGTATCTATTGATGGTTTTACATTGAATTTTCTAGCATGACTTCACTCTTGAATTGCATCGTTTGAGGGTGTTATCAAGTATCTATTGAAGGTTTTACATTGAATTTTCTAGTAGGATTTCACTCTTGAATTGAATGATTTTACACTAGGATTACACACCTGCCAAGTGTTTGATAAAATTCCATTTTAAGGATTCTTTAAGTTTTGATGATTTATTAGTTGAGTTATGATTCAAGTGCATCTATGATAATTATGAGCTTTCTAAAGATGTGTTTAAATCAAGAAAATATTGAGAATGTTGTAGGGATGAATTAATCCCCTTTTTCTAAGATTACACCTCTTGTGACCATTTGATATTAATGTTAATGCAAGGGATAATGTTGATGATGACTCATTCTTATGATTTAAGTTAGGTTCACCATTTGAGATCAATGATGTCAAGAGCTACTCATGCCATGTCTTTACATTTATTACAACTTATTAAAGTATGATTATCTTATATCCCATGGGATTAGACTTAGCACCGAGTGGACTAGAGGAGAGTCCCCAAGTCCTAGAACTACATGCAACCATAGGTGAAGGGATTAGAGGTGAGTCCCCAAATCCTCAAGAAAATACTCTAAACATGAGGGCTTAAGGCGATTACCCGAGTTTAGGCTTAAGTCGAGTACCCAAGTACAAGAACTAGAGGTGAGTACCCAATTAACACAAGGCTTCGTCAATCCATTTAGTCATTAGTAGGTTCACCTTGGCAAGTAACTTCCCCTTTTCTACCGGTGTAGGGTTAACATCGGGATTCCAAATTGTAACTTGCTTGGTCTTATATTATGTCGGTTGAGGTTTCTTCCCAGACTAATATATTATGACCTATATAAGATTAATAATTTGTAAAGCATGATTTACTCAAGCATTGTTCATATATTTCATATTGTTATTATGCTATCTATTGCTTATAATTATGCATTCTGATTATGAGGCCTATATCTTGTTGGATTGCATCCCACATACTTAGTACATTCAAATGTACTAACGCATGCTCTATGCCTACATGATGTTACCATATAGGAACTAGAGCTCCATTTGATCATCTTCCTCCCCCACTGGCTAGATGAGTTGTTCAAGTTAGGTTTTGTTGAATCCTCATGTCCGGGGACAATATTGATATTCTACCATGCTTATGCTTAGAGTACCTCTTAAACATTTTGGAGTACTTATTGTAATTACTATGAGTGTGAGCCCGGTTGTTTGTCTTGGCCACCGCTCTTATCTATGGAGTAGAGGTGTTGTTGGACATCTGTTATATCTATGTTATAAGTTTTGACTCTCTTGTTTCTTGATGTTTATGATATGGAAGTTTACCCTTAGTCCCAGTTCCCCTTATTCATGTATATGTCTTATTGTCATTGTAATTGCTTCCACGACCAAGGATATGTAATGATATGCTATGAGGCTTATTTAGGGCTTCTTCAGGTTCACTATTCACTAATCACATCTATGCTCTAGGCTCGGGTTATTACAAAGATGGAATCAGAGCACTAAGTTGTTAGTTCCTCGGAGTCCAATACACCACATTGATTAGAGTCTTATACATGGTTGTACAACTATGAGTAGGAGGCTATGAGACGTTTTAGGAAATGTTTCCCTTTTTCATATTCTAAGTCATGCTATAGAGTTGGAGTAAGTTTTCTCCCCTAATGATTGTTCTTCGCTCTTCTAGTTGATCATGTCGCTTCAAAGAGGAAAGCGAAGGAAGGTAAGTTGAAGGTTTGATTTTTTATAGATTCGAGTTTCACTATTCCTTTCATTATTACTTTTGGTTGATAGTGGACTTTTTGTATTTCCCGAGTTGTTATATAAACCTTTAGTGTCTATCTTTTTTGTTGAGTGTATTATTGCTAGAAGGTTCATAGGAGTTGATCCGGGTTTCTATTGCATAAGTCTTGCCTTGTGCCTTGTTGGAGTCGATGTGGTGGATTTGATATCATACTTGGGATGGAATAGTTGCATTCACGTTGTGTCTTCATGGATGGTAGGACCAGTAGAGTTAGATCCCGATTCCCTAATGAGTCTGTCTTTGAGTGGGAGGTTGTCAAGTGGTAGCAAAGGAGGTAGGTTCATTTTTTTTCTTAAGGTACAATTGATCCCTAAGGGTTGCATTCATCATCTTGAGAGAGTTAGGGGTGTTGAACCTATGGTATTTTATATTGAGATGTTTTCGATAATCAATGAGTTCTCGAGAGTCCTTTCTAATATTTTAAATTTGGAGTAGTGTCTTTTGGTTTGACTAGTGTAACCGTTATGCCTAAAGGTCTTATGAATAAGATCTTTAGTCCCTGGTCTATTAGTTTTATGGTGGTTTTGGCATGATGGTCCATTTTCCTAAGTGAGAAAGTGCATGTGAGTCATTTGAGGGTAGTACTACAAAGTTTAAGGAAGAAATATAGATGCTAAATAGGAGAAATGGGAGTTTGGGTTGTAAGAGGTTGTCTTTCTTGGTCATGTGGTGCCGGGTGGTGGTATTAAGGTGGACCCTAGTTAGATGAAACGACCCCAATAATTTCTCAAAAATGTGCCCCAGAATGCCCTAAATTTTAAATTCCATATATCTCCAAATCTGTTTGCTATTTTGAAAATCTGACTTTATATTGTTGTTCAGGGGGCCAAAATTAGGTGAAATAGAGTCTAACCCCAATTTAAGAGCGAACGATTAGCAATTATGAAATTCCAAGGATGCAATTTCCAGTGGTAAATCTGTGTCGCACCACAGTACAAAAAGTGGACTGTTTTTTTCTAGGTCCAAGACTTCTAAGTCTTGGGCCTAAGTGTTACCAAATGTGTTTTTACCTATACTTAGCCAAATTTAATCCTTATATTACCCAAAATATTTTCCAATACCCACTCAAACACTTAGTCATATTTTCACTCCCAAATTCAAGTCCCGAAACCCTCATCCCAAGCTAAGGTTCTTCTTCAAGCTTCAACTCTCCATCTCCAATCTTCACCAAGTTCATCTCTAAGCTAAGGTATGTGGGTTTCTTTCATGGGTTCCTTTCACCTATGATACCCAAGCCTCCTTTTACTCTAATTGAATGATTTAAAGTTGGTTTATAAATAGGGCTTGATTATTATTAAATTCATTGCACACTATGTTAATGCTATGTGAAATTATGATTGTTTTGCTATATTTTAAGCTATAAATCTTTGATCTATTATAAGATTGGAGAAGGGGATTTGATGCATATTGCTTGAGGGTGTTACAAGGTGTTGATTGATGGTTTTACAATGGATTTTATTGCATGATTTTATCTCTATATTTCATGATTTTATACTAGCATTGCACACCTGCCAAGTGTTTGATAAAATGTCTGGCTAGGGTTTCTTGAGGAATTGAAGGTCCAATGCATATCTTATGAGTTGAATCTCCCTCTAAGTATTTGATAAAATATTCAGATGTGGTTTCTTGAGGAGATAAAGGTCCAAAGCATGAAATATAATATGATTGACTATATGATGATGAAATGAGCCTATGTATATGATATACTCTATATAAAGTGTTGCATTAGACCATGCCCAATCCGGGGGTACTAAGAATCTAGATAACCGAGATGGTGGTTTGTACTAATCAACCAAGGGAAGAGTTTGTGCTTCTCTACCTAGTGAAGGGGCGACATCATCACTAACCTAGATGGGGATTTGTACACATCAACCTAGGGAAGGGTTTGTACTTCTCCACCTAGGTGATGAGGTGGTATTATCACCAACCTATGGAAGGGTTTGTGCTTTTCCACTGGGTGATGGGGTGGTATCATCACTAACCTAGTGAGAGGTTAGTACTTCACCACCTAAGTGATAGGGTGGCATCATCACTGACCTACCAAGGATTCTGTGCTTTAGAAATCTAGCTTGGTCTCTTTTACACATATGGTATCCTATATGGGTATGAGTTACCTAAGCATAATTTACTTATGCATTGATCATACATGCCATATTGTTATATTCTGCCTATTCTCTTTTGTTATGAATTTTTATTATGATGCCTAATTCTTGTTGGATTGCATCCTACATACATAGTACATTCAAACGTATTAATGCATACTCTTGCCTACATGATATCACTATGTAAGAACCGAAGTTGAAGTTGATCATCCTCCTCCACATGGCTTGTTCTGTTCTACTCAAGCTAGTTGGTAAGTCCTTTGCTTTAGGGACCTTAGCCTATTGTCATGGACCTAAAACTCACACTAGAACTTCCATGCGGCACTAGTCAGTTTGCTCACAAATCTTGCACAATCTTGCAAACACTAGTAAGCCTATTACCTATGATCGCTAAGGGAACTTTAGATGTTGAAAGACAAGAGAAATCTTTTAGAAAAAAGAGGGCTTTTATTACTTGGAGAATGCTTTAAAAGTCTTGCTTCAAGACTTGCTTGTTGTTTTTTTGATGCCTAACAAATGAATGGCCCTTTTATTTATACTACTTCCTAGGGGCCAAAGTGTAATTCATATTTACATAACAAGTCCCTACATATTTACACTTTAGTCCCTCTCTAGATTCTTCCGCACAAGTCTAAATAGGCCTAATTCCTATAAGATATCTTTACACAATTCTATATGCCTCTAGAACCTTTCGGGCTTCTCTAGTCTTCTCTTCAATCTTTTACACATTTTTAGAGAGTTCCGAAGCCTTCCAGAGCATGCCGAACATGTTCCAGCGCTGTCTTGTAGAAGAATTTAGGTAGGATGTGTCATTCTCCCCCACCTAATAATGTGACGACCTCAGCGTATTACTGCTGATGGAACTCCCTGCCTCCTCCTTCGGACTATCACAACCCTTTGTGCCATCCTCTTATGGCCTTCACTGGAGTTTCCTCCCCTTCCTTGCCTGAGGTGTGCTGCTGTGGTTGGCTGGCCTTTGTCCCTTTTGGCTTTCTCCGTCCATTCCTATTCTGACGTCTTCTCCTCTTAGCGAGTGCAGAGCTTGACATTGGCTTCTCACCCTAGGACACCTCTAAAAGTTGTAAGGTTGACAACTGAACTTGTCCCCCTGACTTGGGCATCTGCACCAAAGGTACCATGGAGGACCCTCCTTGCTCCAAAACCATGAGTTGTTGGAGATAGGGGCATATCATCACATGGTGTTTTCAAAAAAATTCCTACCCAAGGATGATGTCAAAGAGACCTATCTGAGTAACATGGGCTTCTCTAGTCTTCTCTTCAATCTTCTGCACATTTCTAGAGAGTTTCGGAGCCTTCTAGAGCAAGACCTATCTGAGTAACATGGAAGTCGGACTTGTCAGGCCACTCCCCCAATGCAATATCGACTCCTTGAGCAATGCCACACACCGAAGTCATTTGCGCATTGACCATCCTAAGTTGTACACCACTTGGCCTATATTTTAGCCCCAACTTGGCTGCCGCAGACTTAGTCATGATGTTTGGCTCAGCTCCTGTGTCGATCATGGCACGAACATGATGCCTATTGATCATGAGGTCCACGCATTGTGCTTGGTTCTCCTTCGGCTTCTCTTGTTGCCGCATGATGCTTCCAGCCTGTCTAATCATGCCAACCCTAGCCATGTCCGAATCTTTCCCTGATTTGGGTGTCTCCTTATGCTTCTTAGGTTGTCGTATGATGCTGGCACCCAGCCTAATCATGCCTACCTGAGCCGTGTCCAAATCTTCCCCAGATTCGGGTTCCTCCTTCTGTGGTTTCTGCAACTTCCAGTCCCGCAGTATGGCACAAAGGTTCTTCATTTTGGGGCACTTTATATACTTGTGCGGCCCTACATACATGTAGCACTTTGGCTCTTTCTCGGGCTGAGCCTTGCCTTCCTCGCTGCTTTGCTGCCTGGACCTCCTGTTATCAGGCCAACCGTAGTCATGAAACTTAGGATGTGACTGCCATTCCTTGCCTCTGCCACCATCTCCCCTACCTTGTTCATGACCACTCTCTGAGTCCCCTTCTTGGTGCCTGTCATGTCGAGCGTTCATCAAAACCTCCACCTGCGTGATGGCCTTGTCGAAGGTGAAAATTTATCGCCACTCCAGCTCCCTCCTGGCCCAACTCTGCAACCCGTCCATGAAGTAGAACAACATGTCTTCCTCCATGAGGCTTGCGATTTGAAGCATGAGGGTCATGAATTCCTTTATGTAGGTCTTCATACTCCCCGTCTGCTTCAATTCTCTGAGCCTCAGTTTGGCTTCATAGACAATGTTGCTTAGGTAGAAGGCCTTCTTGAACTCTGTCTTGAGCTGTTCCCATGTGTTGATCATGCAGAGCCCCTTGGCTATCTAGGCATCGTTGTGCTTCCACCATAGCATCGCCATCTCCATGAGATATATCATGATCATGCTGAACTTGGTCTCATCGTGGCTCACCTTGTTGTACTTAAAGTAACTCTCCAAGTGCCACAAAAGGTTATCTACCTCTTGGGCATCATGGACGCCTTTGAAGATGGGTAATTTAGGAGCCTCGATCCTCACCTCCTGCTCCATAGAGGGTGCAACAAGCCTCTTTTGCTGTAGGGCCTTTTCAAGCCTCTTCACCTTGGCACTCATAGCTTCCAACAAGCCCATGAACTTTCCTTCCAAGGCCTTACTCCTTTCCTCCAATAAAGCATGCACTTCCTCCTCCACCACCCATTGCATGTCAAGTTCTTTGCGGATGTTCTCATTCTCCTCAAGGGCGACCTCCTCCAAGGTTTTGAATCTGCCATTGATCTGGTTTAAGTAATAGCCCAACAACTCCACAGCTTGGCGGGCAGTCTCAACCCTCACACCCCATTCCAGTCCGGGAGTGACATCGGTTAGCAACTCCTCTTGCTCCTTGTCACTGCCTTCGGTAGTTGAAAGGGAGACTGCATCGCTCGGTGCAAGGTCTGTTGGTAGCTTCTCTACTTTCTTGGTGTTCTTCTTCCCCTTGCATCTCTTGGGAACATCCACCACTACTTCGGCGGCGGTGGTAGTGTAAACCTCTCCGTTACTGGACATAGCTACCCTTAGAACCTTCTATGATACCTCGTTGTCACGAACCTAGAACTCACACTAGAAATTCCGTACGGCACTAGTAAGTTTGCTCACGAATCTTGCATGATCTTGGAAACACTAGTAAGCCTGTTGCCTATGATCGCTAAGGGAACTTTGGATGTTGAAAGATAAGAGAAAGCTTTTAGAAGAAAGAGGGCTTCTATTACTTGGAGATTGCTTTGCAAGGCTTACTTCAAGACTTGCTTGTTGTTGCTTGATGCCTAACAAATGAATGGACCTTCTATTTATACTACTTCCTAGGGGCCAAAGTATAATTAATATTTACACAATAAGTCCCTACATATTTATACTTTAGTCCCTCTCTAGATTCTTCCATACAAGTATAGAGAGGATTAATGCCTACAAGACATCTCTACATGGTTCTACATGCCTCTAGAACCTTTTGGGCTTCTCTAGTCTTCTCTTCAATCTTCTGCACATTTCTAGAGAGTTTCGGAGCCTTCTAGAGCATGCCGAACACATTCCTGCATTGTCTTATAGCAAAGTTTATGCAAGATATGTCACTATGCTCTCTCATTATGTATTGCAACACTCTTCTTTATGTTCTATATGACTAAGAGGGTGAACCTGGTTGCTTTTTCTTGGCCCCCACTCTTATCTATGTATTAGAGGTATTTGTTGGACATGTTATATATGTATGCTAAGAGCCTTGACTCTATTATTTTTTATGTCTATGGTGTGAAAGTACTTTCCCATAGCCTTGGTTGTCCCACTTTATTATCTCTTGATGCTTGATTTATTGCTTTTGTGACCAAGGATGTGTAATAATGTTCTAAGAGGCTTGCTTGAGGTCTCTCTGGGTTCCCCTTGCACCATGTCACGCTTAGCCTCTAGGTTTGGGTGGTGATAAACTTAGTATCAGAGCATTAAGTTGATAGATCCTAGGAGTGCAACACACCTCGTCGATTAGAGTCCTATTCATGGTTGTGAAGCGCACCATGACAATGAATAGGAGGCTATGAGACATTCTAGGAAATGTATCCCTTCTTCATATTCTTGTGGTAAGTTTTCCCCCATAACAATTGTTCTTCTCTATGCTAGAGCATGCCAAACACTGAAGGATGAAGGGCCCAAATGCTCGAGGAGCAACCTAATAGTGGTAAGCTCCGAGATGCTCTCACTATGGTTGCCCAAGTTATAGCCAACCAAGTCAATAAAGGGGCACAAGACCCTCATGCTACTACCTCGGGAGCTATGGTAAGGGACTTCATGAGGATGAATCCACTAGTATTTTATGCTTCAAAGGTGGATGAAGATCCATAAGAGTTCATTGATGAGGTCTACAAAATCTTATCTATTATGGGTGTTAGGCCTAATGAAAAGGTGGAGTTGGCGGCGTACCAACTCAAAAGGGTAGCTCAAATATGGTATAACCAATGGAAGGGTAAGAAGGGGAATGGTAATGTGGTGTTTCGGAAGGAGTTCAAATTGGGCTTCCTTAGTCAATTTTTCCCCTCTTGAGCTTAGGGAGGCAAAGTTGGTAGAGTTTATGAACTTGAAACAAGATGCTATGAGTGTGGGGGAGTATGCCCTCAAGTTTAATCAACTTTCAAAGTATGCTCCTCATTTTGTGGCCGATCCTATATCTAGGATGAACAAGTTTTTAATGGGGTTCTCTGACTTGGTAAGTGAAGAATGCCGGTCCACCATGATAATTACTAACATGGACTTGTCTCAGTTGATGACCTATGCTGAGCAAATGGAGTAGGATAAATTGAGGAAGATAAGGGGGCATGAAGCTAAGAGGGCCCATCTTGGGGGTAAGTTCCAAAGGGGTGGCCAGTTCCATCAAGGCCAAGGGTCTCATTATGCTACTAATAGGGGGTTTGCCAATGACCTCCCTAGGCCTCAAGGTCTTGGTATTATGGCTCCCATTGATATGTGTTCTACATGTGGGAAGAGTCATAGCGGCCTATGTTTGAAGGGTTCTAGTGCATGCTTCTATTGTGGAGAGCTTGGTCACAAGAGGGTGTGTTGTCCAAGAAAATGTGGCAAGCGCTGGGGTGTAATTGTGATTCCATTGGTTAGAGGTGGTCATCAAGGTGGTGCCCTAAGGCACAATTATTTTTATGCTCTACATCAGAGGCAAGAGGTTGGTGAGATTCTAGATATTGTTACCAGTATGTTGAAAATCTCTAACTTTGATGTGTATGCTTTGATTGATCTGGGTGCCACTCTTTCCTTTGTTACCCCTTTTGTTGCTAAAAAGTTCCATGTTGCCCCCGAGTTATTTCATGAGTCAAATAAAGTGTCAAATCCTATTGGTGCCTCTATTTTTGCTTGGAAAGTTTATAGCAATTGTCCTATTTACATTTTGCATAAGTTGTTGCCTTGTTCATGAGTCATATGAAGTGTCTACTCCTATTGGTGCCTATATTGTTTCTAGGAAAGCTTATAGAAGTTGTCCTATTTTTATTTTGCATAAGTTGTTGCCTTGTGATCTTGTTGAATTAGAAATGGCAAATTTTGATGTCATTCTTTGAATGGATTGGTTGCATGCCTACTATGCTTCTATTGATTATTGAACCCATAGGGTCAAGTTTCTATTTCCTAATGAACTCGTCTTTGAGTGGGAAAGTCAAGATATGGTGGTTAAGAGTAGATTCATTTCATGCATTAAAGATGGTAAGTTGATCTCTAAGGGGTGTCTTTAC